>PVIY010002573.1:0-125965 GCA_004026745.1 Myrmecophaga tridactyla
AAAGTTAATTGCTCACGTGAGGGTGGAAAAGATCTGACAACACACACTGGCAAGAAACAGATTTCACATACCAATGGTTAGTGACCAGAGAGAGTTCTCTAACAGGCACATCCCTGCTCACTCACACAAGGGGCGTGTTGCTGATGCCCCTGCACATCCCTCCCAGCTCCAGCGTTCAACGCAGCCCCCATTCAAAGGCATATACTCCCCCAGATACAGAATACATGGGGGACTGTAAAGGAAGACCATGCCAGTTAAATGCCAGATTTTGATGAAGAAGATAATTAACTGGATGACTTATGCAGCGCTTAGGTGGATTT
Source organism: Myrmecophaga tridactyla (assembly GCA_004026745.1). Lineage (NCBI taxonomy): Eukaryota > Metazoa > Chordata > Mammalia > Pilosa > Myrmecophagidae > Myrmecophaga > Myrmecophaga tridactyla. The sequence goes on from PVIY010002573.1 coordinate 321, forward strand.
CTTTAACTGTGGTGGGGGAAGAGAGGGAGAACGTAGGTAAGTAAGAGACATCATCAGCATTTGTGTAAGACCCACAAAATTATGAATTTCCAACTGACATATTTAATTGTCCCAGGCTTCATGAACTGCTCAGGTATTCACTGGCGGTAACTTTGTTCTTAATGTGCCAAATCAAACCTGGGATCTGGGAGTCATAGCAAAAAAGTATGACTATTAACATGTAGCTAACTCTGTGGGAAATGAGGACCTGGGAAAACACAACGACAAAGCAAAATTCGATTCTGCTCATTCTTGAGTCACCATTCTTCCTTCAATTTATGGCATCTTCCTCCTGCATGGAATTATGCAAATGTTACTAGATGGGATGCTACAAAGACATTGTGAATTCTCAAGTATTGGCAGGGATGGTAGAGGCAATCACTGGCCTCCTGTCTTTAATGAGAAACAAAAGATACCTCTATGAGCAGACACCTGCCTGCTCAATGTTTTTTTTTTTTCTATCGTGGTGCTGTATCTTCACAATTGATATTCTGAGGCCACATCACCTTTGTGGTCAGTGGTGTGAGTTTTACAGAACAGCTAGCAAATAAATCCTCCTAGACATTCAATTACCCAAACAGCAAGGAACCAAAAGGACAGCCCAGAGTTCTAAGGGTAATCCTTACCTCAATGGTTCTATTTGGGAGAGAGCCTCTCCTATGACTCAACAAAGCAAGTTATAATTCGATCGTTCCATAAAAGAGATTTAGATTTCATTCCATTGCCTTGTTTGAGAAGTAAACAATAATTTGATGAGTTAAGGAAATCATAGGGCAAACGGAGTGTGGTCCAACTGGGTGATTACTTTTTCCATATAGATTGACCTGCTTTTCCTTGCCATGAATTTATTTATTTTTAAAATTGACTTACTCATGAGCTTCTTTTTTCACCTTAATAATTGCCTCAATCCAAAAGGCCATTTCAATGGAAGATATCTATATAAAAGTAGCAGCAGAGGAAAACTGAAAATGCACTATTTCCTTCTGCTGATTCATTTTTCTGTATTTAGTTTGTCTGTAGATAACTGAAAAAATCCTTAAGTGGCCTAATTTAGAAAGAATCAGCCCAGCCCCAGCAGAAGGCAACACATAATTTAGAGATCTACTGTATGTCAAGAAATGTTTCCTGCTAAACTGGATTCCATTGACTTGGATGAGAAAAAGTTAACATGGCTTGTGAATCTGGCTGGGAAGCTGTAAACAGTGGGAAACACCATGTGATGTGGAATCAATGCTTCCAACTCGGGGGCATTAGCTCATATGGTGCCAGAGAGGTGAGCGAAGGGTAAGGTCCTATTAAAAAAAAATTTACTGAGTTTCTGGAAGAGCAGTCACACAGGCTGTTGGTTCATTAATTTCATTAAAAGCACTGAGTTGTGCCAGCACCAGCAAATGCCAAGGGAACATGGGGAGCCAGGCAGAAGAGCAGAGAAAGCTAAAAGGGTGCACAGGAGAGAGTTTGGTCCCCAGCTCCAGCTCCTTCCATTGGGGGAAATACCCACCGTGAGTAGGTATAGCCAGTTGGAGGAATGCTAGGGGAAAAATGAAGGTATTAGGCAGCCACTTGAAGCCAAGTTTCATGACATTATAACCCAAAGTAGACAGAGGTGGAACATTTCTTCCCTGAAGAATAAACGAAGCTAATTCAGAGAAGGCACTAGAGGACAGAGTTGGCCTAGGTTTTGTGGATGACATATTCTGCTCTATTCTTAAATGCTATAGTAAGTGTGTCAGAACCTAGAATGCCATTAATTCACCAGTGAGTGATATCGGAGAAGCATTAGAAATTGAACTGAATGCTCCAAATGATTTTAAAGAATGAAAACTGAGCATGTTTTAACAAGTAGTATTCTTCGAGGGTCTAGCATAGCACCTTACACAAATAAATGTGCATGGTAGGTGCTCAATAAATACTTTTGTGACCGATCACTGAATAGAAACTAGGCATCACTTTAGGGGACGATCTCTATCTTTAGGAGATGGATTTCTCCCTCTAAAAGAAGACTAGGAGAAAGAGGAAGCAAAATGCCAGATCTAGGTTAGTTCATTCATTCAACACATTTATTAAGAGCCCATATACACCCAATACTATTCTAGGCACAGAGGATAAAGAGATGAACAAATTAAAGTCCCTGAGCTTGTGGAATATGTATTCTAGTGAGTGAGATGAGAAATAAAAAACACTGATTAAGAACTAGGAAGAAAATTGAAGCTGAGTAAGGAGATAATGAGCTCTTAGCGTGGGGTGGCATTTTTCACAGGATGATCAAGACAGGCTTCCAGGAGGAGGTGGTATTTGAGAAAAGGTTAGTCAAAAGGAAGGGATGGGCCATTGAGAATGGGGGAACGGTTCCAGGCAGAGGAGATAGCAAGGTAAAGGCCAAGTGGCAGGACTGAGCTTGGCATGTTCTAGGATCTACAAGAACCTCGGACTGGCTGAGTGGAGTGCAGGAGGACCAGCCCGCAGGAGATAAAGCAGGAAGACATTCAGGGGCCAATCCCCTCTTAGCCAGGGTGGCTAAGTAATCTGTGAGGTCCAGTGCAAATGAAAATGGAGGTCCCTTATTCAGAAAGGGGGGGGGGGAGTAACTTCAAAGTTCTAATATAAAAAACATTGTTCTTTCTCAGTCGCTCTCGGGGCCTATCCTAGTGTTACCATTCCTTATTTATATCGCGCTTCCTTGGGCAGGGGGAATAAAAATCCTTAAGGCACCTGGATGCTGGGTTCCCCTCCCCCCCAGCCCCTGGGGCACCAATGTGGCCTACCCCATGCCGGGCTTGGTGCGGCGAAATCAATCTCTCTTTTCCCATGCCGCCCTTTTTCCCTCCTCCATCTGCAGCCCCAAATGATTGATGTCCCCCCAAGAGATTGTAACTGCTGTGCTGGGGCACGCTCGCTTGGGTTAGGCGTGCACCAGAGGTTTGCCCCGTCGCACCCTCCGAGTCGTTTGTCACTGTGCTAGCGGCCAGGGCGTGGGTGGCCGCCGCGGGGCCCCCACGGGTGCGCCCACCGGACAGCTGCATTACCGCTCTGAACCTAGGTCCCGGCTGGTGGCACAAGGTTCCCCACCCCCCATCCCCGGCGACGTGACCTAGTTATTACTGCCTGAGTGGTGCAAAGCCTCAGCCACTGCAGGGTAGAGGCAAGGGGGAAGCAAGTTGGGGCCTGGGGCACCAGGGAGAGGGTGGGGAGGGTAGTGGGGAGGAGCCGGCAGCCAAAATCCCGCTTTAGGAGTGGCGGAGGCAGGATTGCTCCTGAGCCAAGCCTCCAAATCCCGCCACCTCCTTGTCCCATCGGACTTCACTTCGGAAACACAAGATCAGGGATAAAAGTATTAAGAATTTCAAGACCGCAACCGCAGGACGTTAAATGTCAAGTGCAGGACCTTTCTGAGCCCGGGTATCTCCGTGCAGCGCACTGGTCACAGGCTCACGGAGCTGGCCCTCGGTACAGACTATGTAAAGTCACCTAGATCTATTCTAAATGGGACAGACAGGCTGGGAATGGGTGGTTGTGGGGAGTGGCAGAGGAAATGCTCTGACTTTTCTTTTCCCCCTCCATCAAGTTTATTTATTTACGTGTTTTAATGCAGAAGTTGTAGTTTTACAGAAAGATCATGCAGAGAATAGTGTTCCCATCATCCATCCCCAGTTTTAACGTCTTGCATTAGTGTGGTACTTTTGTTATAATTGATGAGAGAATATTATTATAATTCTGCTGCTAACTGCAGTGCAGCTTACATTAGGGTTCACAGTGTTGTACAACCCTCTTTTGTTTTTAAATTTTTATTCTAGTTTTTAAGGAGATTGCTTAAGCAGCTCTTTTAAGAAAGAAAGGCCAGGGGGAAGGGTTCAGTGGTGGCTCGACTATAAGTGGCACAGGTAGAGGTAGAGAGAAGTGGTCATATTTTGGATGTTTTTTGTAGGATTGACTTCTTAGTTTTTGTTTTTTTAACATGGGCAGGCACCGGGAATCGAACCCGGGTCCTCAGACATGGCAGGCAAGCATTCTTGCCTGCTGAGCCACCGTGGCCCGCCCTCTAAGTTAGTTTTAAGGACACTCTTTTGGATAAAGCTGTTAGTCATGGGGGAGCATTTATTATCGACTTGTGGGTAGGAACCCCTGCCAAATACTTCCATATGTGCCACAATGATGGAACACGATCAAATACATTCCAGAGCTCAAAACAATAGTAAATAATTTTAGGGCATCAAGAACACAATTATTTTAAAATTACAAACTTACGATAGTTTTATTAAGAGACATTTTATGAAACAAATGACTAGGATCCCAAATGAGACATCTAAAGCAATACCCTAATATGAAGGTAATAAGTGAACTTTAAAAAGGAAAAACATGCTGACTTTAAAAAGGAAAAACATCCAGATCCTGGCCCAAGGGCTCAGGGAAAAAGTGAGCTGGCTGGATGTTAACCAGCGTAGATGGTACCCAGATCTTCAGTCTTCTGTTAAAAACTCTGAGAGCTGGAAGTGGGGAAAAATGTGTTTAGTAGTTTGGGTGTAGGGCATCTTCATCCTAAAGTCTCAGACTTACCCCAGCTGTGCCTCTGGGCCCTGGTGAAGCTGCTGCTGAGCTGCTAGTCCTCCTCGGCATACACACCACCCCAGAAAGCTGAGACAAGCCCTCTGTCAGCAACCAGCCTCCCTGGAGGAGTCCTCTTCTCTACCTGATTCTGACTTTCATGTAGGGATATGCCTCCTGCTTGCCTTCCCTGTCTTCCTCATGCTGAAAGTGATCAACTGAACAGAGAAAGTGCCTTTTCTGGGGCACGATAATAATCAGTTTGTATTTATGAAGGTGCTTTTTATTAAAAAAAAAATTGATAAATCTTCACCTACATGCATCCTATCATACATGGTGTACAATCAATGGCTCACAATATCATCACATAATTGTGTATTCATCACCATGATCATTTTTTGGAATATTTGCATCATTCCAGAAAAAGAAACAAAAAGAAAAAAAACTCACACATATCATACCCCTTACCCCTCCCTCTCATTGACCACTAGTATTTCCATCCACCCAATTTTACCCTTTGTCCCCCATTATTTATTTATTTTTTATCCATATTTTTTACTCATCTGTCCATATCCTAGAAGGAGGAACAGACGCAAGGCTCTCACAATCCCACAGTCACATTGTAGAAGTTACATCTTTATATAATTGTTTTCAATAATCAAGGCTCCTGGAACACAGCTCAACAGTTTCAGGTACTTCCCTCTAGCCGCTCCAATACATAAACTAAAAAAGGGATATCTATATAATGCATAAGCATAACTTCCAGGATAACCTCTCAACTCTGTTTGAAATCTCTCAGCCACTGAAAATTTATTTTGTCTAATTTCTCTCATCCCCTTTTTGGTCAAGAGGCTTTCTTAATCTCTTGACACTGGGTCCCAGCTCATTCTGGGATTTCTGTCCCACCTTGCCAGGGAGATTTACACCTGTGCGAGTCATGTCCCAAGTAGGGGAGAGGGCAGTGAGTTCACCTGCTGAGTTGGCTTAGAAAGAAAGGCCACATCTGAGCAACACAAAAGGTTCTCTGGGAATGACTCTTAGGCCTACTTTTAGGTAGGCTTAGCCTATCCTTTGCAAGAATAAGTTTCATAGGGGTGAACCCCAAGATCAAGGGCTTGGCTTATGGATTTGGCTGTCCCCACTGCTTGTGAGAATATCAGAAATTCTCCAAATGAGGAAGTTGAATATTTCCTCCTTTCTCCCAAGTCTCCCAAGGAGACCTTGTAAATACTTCTTTATTCTCTGCCCAAATTACTCCAGGAAATATTGGGGTATCACATTAACCTGCAGAAACCAACAAGATCTCATGCCCTCTTCAAGATTCCATTTACTTATGGTGTTCAACTAAATTGACCATAAAAGTTAAATTAGGAAATGCACTACCCAAAATTTAAATTTTGCACCAAATAAACATTCCCATTAATATTAACTATTTTGAAATAATGGCATATCTTGGTCAATTTACTTGGAGGTGGCAAATTCTCCCAGTAGACAAGAGAGGAGTGGGGATAAATATTGGAGAGAGATTAAGTCGCCTTTTAGAACTTCAAGTTGGGAAAGTCACTATATAGTCTCTCATGAGGAAAAAGTAAAAATTCTTTTTAAAAAAGTTTGTATGTTTCAATTTATTTCCCTAAAAAATCAGAACTATAAAGTAAGAATTGTGCTTTCTGTTCTCAAGTCAAGGATATGGCTGAGATATGAATGGTCCATTGTGGCATCAGCAAGTTTCCAGCTCTGTTTCTTCTCTTTGCAAGAAAACATTTGAGGTGGTCCAAAAGGCCTGCAACACATTCTGTAGACTGAATTCTGTCAAGTCCTATGCTTGTCATTTTAAATTTTGCTTTGGAGAACTGTAACACGGTCCTGCAAATGCACTATTTCTTTTCTCAAATGTAAAATCCCAGGTTCTGCACTTTGGGTCTTTTAAAAACTTGACTTTATTGGATTATTATTTTTCTCCTTGGTTTTAGCGTAGTGAGTTTCCGTAAGGCTTATTTTCCTTGTGATGCTCTGGCAGTATGGGAGCTGGCTGCGGTCTGTGGCCACAGTCAAAAGTGTACAAGATGGCCCATCGTCTGAGTGCCTAGGTAACTCCAAACCCAAGGCTTGCCTTGTCAGTTTGGGAGAGCTCAGAGACGTGTTCGGCATCACAGCCTCATACCTTTCCATTGAGCTCAGGGGTGTTTCCATGGCAAAGGAGCTGTGTCATTAACTGCCAGGTGCTGCATTTTAATATTTTGATATAGGTGAAAAAGCTTGGAAGCACTTTGCATTTTTACGGGAATTATCCACTGGTTATTGTAGAGTATATAAGTGAGCACATCTGAAATGAACCATTGTGACTTGTATGATATAACTTCATCATACATTGAGAAGATGGATCTCTAATTGCCAAATGTGAAAGGCTCAGAAAGGTTTTGGCAATGTCATCCCTATCAATATATCTTATGTCGCACATCAGACTAAGAATAACATTGGCTACTGAAGACCAGTCATTTGGGAGGTAGAATCCCACCTTTCTGTCAACATCAAGAGATTACAGATGATGCTAATTCAATAAGAAATTCTGAAGAAGGTAAATCAAAAGTGCTCCAAAGACCTTAAGAGATGGGTTGGAAGGAAAGGGAAGGACAGAAATTCCTTGAGATTTGCTTATTGTCAGAGTGTTGATAAAGAAATTTAAAATGATTAGAAAGAACTCAGTTTTCTATTTACACATCTGAAGCCATACCCTAAGCCTATAGGTTTAAAATAGGCATTTGCATAAATGCATTTAGTATATTTTGATCATCAGCAGGATCCATAAACAGAACTCCATGAAATAAGACCTTTAGAACTTCCTTTCGGAACTATAATTTTTCTCCTGCCAGAAGTTTATTACTCATTTGTTCCTTTTCTGATTTAGGTCCTCATGGTGCTGAGTTGGGACTACGATGTTGATCACTGGATGATATTTTCTCAATTGCTTTGCCAAGGAAGATGATTTGCTGTCTCTGGAAGAGAAGTGATAGAGGAATTGCAGGCTCTGTTGTATTTTATTATAAAGTTATACTGGTTAATTATTCCATAATAAGTGGAATGTGATGGATACCAGGTGATTATTTTAGCATATGCAAGATCATATGGACCTGGGACAAGGCATACACATATATAAATCAGAAAATAGGAAAAATACAGAAAGCAATTAGGGTATTTATTTAATTGTATTGAAGTAGACTTGAAAAACTGTCCAGAGAGAGCAGAGTAATCAGGGTCAAGAAGAAGAGATGTTTCAATTTCTTTATCTGATTTAAATAATTTTGTGCCCCCCATTACATTTTGGTGCCCCCTACTACATTGTATCTCTTATGACACTTGTCATATTTTACACTGGATTAGAGTTATTTATACTTACACTATCAGAGTGTAACTTCCTAAGGACAGGTACCATGTCATATTTATTTTTGTATTCTCCAATACTGAGCATGTTGTCTGAGAAATAGTAGGAACTCAATATGTGTTTGTTGAATGAATGATGCAAGAATGAAATGGAAATCTATAAAAAATGAAAGCAGTTCAATAACTGTACTCTCTCACGTATTTTTTATATGAAATGTATTTGTTGAAGCTAATATTTTGCTGGATTATTACAACCATTTTTGTGATAAAGAATAAGATTGTTTTGTTAGTACTTACAGATTTATGTTATTTTTTTCTGCTGCCCTGGAGAATATGTATGTAGCAGATATGAATTTTTACAACCACAAAACTTAGGTGTGCAAACAATGTAGCTTTATTCTGCAGAAAGGAACTTAATTTCTTCAGCTTAGATAAAAAACCAGTATGTGAAGAAAGACTCTTCAGGTCCATGGGATGGCCTCTGTGCATGAATAGTTCAGAAAGAGAACCTTTTGGTTGAGAAGAGTGGGAAGATACTCAAAGAACTATCAAATTAAATCTTTAAAACAAGGTGGCTTATTCTCTTTGGACTGCTCTGTGACTTTAGTAAAAGCTACAGGCCAATCCCCACATAAAGGTATATTTATACAAAATTTTGGAAACATATTTAGGTTTTCTGCAGATCCCCTAAAAATTCAACCCCTGAACCTAAGTTGATGGCCCAACTATAGAGGTAAGACCCTTTGAGGTAGAGAATAATGCCTAGGAAAACCCAAGGAAGGTGACTTTTCTAAGGCCAATCCTGGTAGTTAATAGGAGAGGGAGCAGAAAGGGTTGACTTAAAATTAGCTTAGAGACTAGGGAACAGCAATTTTTGGATTTTAAATATTTTCAGAGTGTGAGTGTCGACAGCAAACTGCACTTACCCTTTAATCAAAGTCAGCGTTGGAGGGGCAAAGGGTATAAATCAGTCGGCTGAGAGCAAGGCTAATGAGGGCTGAAAGTGAGGAAGGCTGTGCAATTAAAATAAAGACAATCTTGTTGGCTCTAGGGTTCTACTGGGACTAATAAGCCACTTGGGAAGCTATATTTTTGGGAGAAGACAGTTGTAAGCTTCCTTAATTTGGCATAAAAGAAGGAAAACTGCTAATTTCCAAGTTCTCTGGTCCGTGGAGACTTTATCCAGTAGAAGTAACAACAACAAAAATACCTAATTAAGAAGCAAGGTCTTGGAATTTATATTTCTCATTACTCTGAATCTCACAGTCCCTCAGTGGAAGGAAAAGGGCGTTGGGGTGGGGGTGGGGATGCTATGGTTGAGGGCGAGTATCCCCATTCAGTAAGTAATTAGTACAAATTGATCTAGCACCTATGCTAAATCATAGCATATATGACAAATGCTAAGCTCTATGTTGGGAATAAATGATAAAATGATGGACATGGTCCCTGACTTTTTTTTCTTGGGGTGCATGGTCCGGAATCGAACCCAGGTCTCCCACATGAGAGGTGAGAATTCTACCACTGAACCACCCATGCACCCAGTCCCTGACTTTTTGAAACATAAAATCCAGAAAGAATTGTTGACAAGTAAACTGATAATTAGTGAGATACATAGCTTGTACAGGGAAACCCTTTGGTGAACAGCTTCTAACTAAGTTTGTGGGAGGCTTCTTGGAAGAAATGGAGTCTTGAAAGATGGGTTGAAGTTGAAGCCAGGAGAAAAGAGAATACTGGGATGTTCCAGGCAGAGGAAAATGCCATATGATGGTTCTGGTGCTTCAGAGAACTTGAGTAAGGGAGAAGGTGAGGGCGAGGGACGGAGTGGTAAGTAGTTGTAGCAGATAGTGGAACATAGGATGTGGCTTTGTAGGACACTCAAAGAGGGTGGTATTAACCTGAGAGCAAGGCAAACATTGAAGGGTTTTATGCCCAGGAATGATGCAATGAACCATTCAGACTGGGATGACAGCACCAAGGAGAGAGAACTTTGCAGCTGCCTCGTGTTAATATGTTCTTTGCACATTCTCAAGATTCTTAGACCCTCGGAGAAAGCAGAAATTCCTAGTATACTCTTACTCCCGGGTGTCTGTTCAGGCACACACACAGGTAGATGTTACCTCACAACTTTGGATAGACACTTCAGAAATAAGCCAACCCTTGCACAGTTCTGTTTCTCATCCTTTTATGGGCATCCTGGTGTCATCAGTCTGTTGCTACTGAGGATGATATTGCTGCTTGGTGGTCTTTTAATAAAACGATTATACTTCATCCCAAGAAGGACAGGGAATTATGGCAGATTTAACTGGTAGCTATTTCTCTTCTTCCTTTCATTCACTACCCTACCCCCAGCCACCCTCGTGGGAGTAGAGGCTTGTTATGTGATAAAGAAGAGGCTGTGAATGCATGTGGCTCAGCCTCTACCTGACCCTCTCTGTTTGGGGCCTTCTCAGGACCCCATTGCTCTGCTCGTGCATTGCCTCTGCGGTTGGGATCCCTTTACTTTGGAGTGTAGGTTCCATTTACTGGAACCAGTTAAGGAGCCATAAATGAAACTGGTGATTTAGTTTCTATCCTTCTGATTCCTGTAATCAGCTCCCATTTGGTTCTGAATTCAAGAGGAGAAGAAACAAAAGTTATCACTTAACGAGCAAAGAACCTTACCAAGATATTATCCCCAACTTTTCCTTATCTATATTTGGGTTGTTTTCTCTCTTGCCTTGTTCCCTCCAGAAAGTTTGTGGGGAGGACTCTTCCTTACTGATTTTATTTCATCTGCTGACCCTTAGGAGAAGACAGTATGCATAATGGGAGGAATCTGGAAGGCAATGAAATTTAAGATCCCTTCCCCTTCCACGCTCACTGTAGCTACCACTTAATTTATATCTCTTCCTCCAGGAAAGAAATGAGAGAGTATTAGTTAGCTTAGAGGTGATTGTGGTTTTGACATCCATCGACAGCATTTAGAGAGCTGACAGGAAGATTGGAAGGTGATACAGGGTGGAGAGAAAAAGCTGGAGAGCTTTTCCCTTCTCCAATGTCATCTAGTGTTTAGGGAATTATTTTTTGGAGTATTATTTTCCTCATTCCTAGCTCCATCTTATTTGTCTAATTTTATTTTCCCTTTCTCTTATTTTTGAAAATAAGATAATTTTGTAAATTTACTTTATCTAACTTTGCTGTATGCATGTTTACAAATTTCTTAAATCATTTTAGTAACAAAGCAGGGAATAAATAAGTAAAATACTCTCCAAATATGTAAGCCCCTTCAGATCTGTTTGGCTATATAATCTGGTTTTACAAGTAGATTTTTCATAATTTAGAAACACTCTAGGCTCATGCAATCCATAAAATCATGGTGAAGTTCAATAGAAATAATTTTGTAAAACTTTGTATCACTGCCATCTTCTACTAAGACCAATTTTTCAGATCCGCTTTTATTTTCAATTCATATTTAAATTAATTCATATTTTAAAACATCTGCTTTGTTCTTAGAACATCTCCAGAGACCATTCTGTTGTGGTCCTTGAATGTCAAGGTTCAACCTAATTAGTATCTGCTCCTAAATATCTCTGGGCAAGGTATGAATACAACTTATCAATTGCTTCAGTGCCTCTTTGAAGTGTTTCTCTAGATTTTGAAATGTAATATTGGGCTGTCATGTTTTGTTTGAGGGCGGGGTGGGGCAAATCGATCCTTCTAAGCACCTGCCATGACTTTCAAATACCAGTCAACAGAAGAGTCTGAGAAAGAATTACAGCAAAGGAAGGGAAGGGGGAAGCAGGGGTGGGGGAGGAGAGAGATGTGGGTGGGATGGGAAGGTTGAGATTTCACTGAATTGAGAAACCTACACCTCTTCAAAGGCATCTTCCCTTCTATACCTAAAAACCATTCAATCTGACAGTGCTATCTTTTTGGAGGCTAGCTCTACCTGTTCTAACAGTTGTTCTGTGACTTCACCTTCAGCAAGCATTTATTTGGTGGCTGATGAGTTAAGTACTAACCCCATTTCTTCCCAGAGTTCTGGCCTTGGTTCTAATTCCTTCATAGAGTGTTATAAGAAAAGAAATTTGTAGCTCAACTCTATGATGAGATATTTCAGTTTACTGCTTCTCCAGTTCACTAATCATCTTTTAAATACACAGTTCCCTCTTTTAGTGCCAAACTCAGAGTCTCATATCTACAAATGTTTGGTAAATTTTCTTTTCAACTTTCTGAGTGTATTTCCCAAACAGTCCAGAACACAACAAAACACATCAAATGAGCATTCAATTCCTTGGTCATTCTCATGCTCCCATCTCTACTCTTGTTTACTTTCCTTTATGGCTTGCACATGTGTGGGCACACACACGTGTATGCTTTCATGTATCTGCTGAGTTGGCAGACTGGCAGGTCCAACAAGTATTGGGAAGAAGAAACTACCACTTGGTAATAACAGATTCTGTAAGAAAATTTTCTCTTCTTTAAGGGTAAAAGGAGGACTCATGTTCCATAGTAAAAGAATGGTACATATAATTATCACCTAGCTGTAAATAAAAATACCCTCTGTGGTTAGGAGGAGTGTCCCAGACCTGGAACTCCAAAAGAAATAACCCAGTGGTATCAGAAGCCCTTTGCCTTCAAGAACCACTGTCCGGGGGCCATGGGAACTGAAGCACGGCCTTAGGTGGTCATGACCACTTTCTCTGCTGACTCTGAGTATCTGGATCGATAGTCCCAGAGAGTAACTTTTCTATCCGTCTGTCACCCAGAAGCATGGGCTGTCATCAAGAAGCAAGGGGATGTACTCTATGACCTCTCCAGATCGCTTTCAGTTGATGCTATATTGAGCTATTCCTGAAATTGCCATTGGTGTTGCATCCCTTCCATCTTCAGTTCCCATAGTTCCCCAGCAGGAGTAGGATGGTGCTGACGCCATGTTCTTGTCACTTGGTAATATTAGGTGTGTAAAACTGCCCTCTGCCCCACCACGTCCATTCTTTCTATAACACCAGCCCCATGTGTTGTGGGATTCCATGTGCAAGGAAAGAATGGGCACCAACAACTACTTTTCTCTTGACAATTCAATTCAAAGCAATTATGAGCACTTGACCTGTTTTGAGAACTAAAAAATTGAGAAAGACCGTTATGGAGAGGGAAAGTTCCTTCTGCAAGAAGATAATTCAATCAACACATTTATTAAGTGCTTCCTATGTACCAGACAGTGGTACAGCTGCTAAAGAGTTGAGCAGTAAAAAAAATAAATAAATAAATAAATGCTGTCCTCATAGCTCTTACAGTCCAGTGAAAGAAGAGAGACAATAAACAATAAACAAATAAAATATATCAGATTGTCATAAACGCTGTGATGGTCTTTTTGGTGCATTAGCTTAACCAGACTATAGTTCCTAGTTATCCAATTAAACTTTAATCTAGATGTTATTGTAAAGATACCTTGTAGATACAGTTCATAATCAATTGACTTTAGGAAAGATTATCCCAGATAATCCAGGTGGGCCTAATTCAACCCATTGAACGGCTTGAAAAGCTGGGCTGGTACTCCTCGGGAGAAGATATTTCTCCTGTGGACAGCTGCTTCAGCCCATGCCTGTAAGTTCCAGCCTGCTCTTCCTCAGAGTCTGCACTATGGATTTTGACTTACTTCGCCAGCCCCAACAATCATGTAGCCAATTCCTTGCAATCAACCTCTTCATATGAATCTCCCAGTAGTTCTGTTTCTCTGGTTGAAACCTGACTTTTTCTTTTTTTTTTTTTTTTTACCTACAAGGAACAATGTTTATTGAACAAATCTATGCACAATTCATAAATTTCTTGAAAAGAAACACTATTGTTGATTTGTTGCAATTCAATGGCTCAGTTTTAATTTGTACTCTTATAAAATGCAAAGTAAAATAATTTAATTTTCAGCAAGGAAGCATATATTTTCTTCCTTGCTGAATCTGTAATGTCTTTCATATATTAACAATCTTTCATATATCTAACATATATTAACAATTCCATGCAGCATATGCAGCATTTAGTCATTCTGAAAAGGTGGTTTATAGTGCCAAATAAATTTAAAAAATAAACACTATCATCCCTTTAGGTTTTTCATCCATACAACAGTATTAAACTAAACATGAAAGGAGTACAGCTGAACCTTTGGTGTGATTTGGAAAAAAACCTGACTTTTAAAAGTGCTATGAGGAAAAATAAAACAGGAAAGGAGGATAAGCTGATACGTGACATAAATATAGAGGCGCAATTGAAGTTGAATATATAACTGCTGTCATTGAGTTATAAAGAGCTAGGATAATACAGTGAAAGTTGTGATTAATCTGCTGGTATAGAAAAATTTGCTTTGGAAAGAAAGAATCAGCTCAAATCCTGCAGGATATTAACCAGGTTACTATGTTTTTCTGAGCATTAAATTTTTTTGAATATCCAAAATAGTAATATCAACTTCATATGGTTATTATGAAAATAAGATAAGACTTAAATATAAAGCAACTAGCACCATGCCTGGTATGCAATAAACTTTATTTTCTCCTCTTTTACTTTTTTACCTATTTCTCATTATTATCAGCAAACTTATCTTACGTGTGAATATCATGGTAATTCAGCATTGTGTTTTGATCATACGTATTTCTACACACCTGTGGAAACATGTACTTCAGGGAGAAAGGTAGAGTAGTAGCCTCATTGAATACATTTAGATTTATTGGTATTACCCCGATTGAAGGGCTCGAGAAGTCACTGAACTGGGAATCAAAAATGGATGGAGGAGAGTTAGGTTTATCTGAAAAACCAGTCTATTCAGTTAGTCCCTATTTTCTGTGAAACTTCTCCTACCTCTCTCTTAAGTCTGCAGAGGAATATTGGGCACATTCTAGCTTTTCTTTGAATATCTTCAAAATACTCAAAGTGATGCATTAATGAATGCGTGCCATTCTTTCAAGGATTCTACTAAGGTCTCCTTGTGAATGGCTTCTCATTGTTAGAGAACTTCTGACCAGTTAACAAGCAGGGAGAGGAGAGATGGGGAGGGACGCTCTGCTATAAGAGGTATTTTGAGCTGCAGTTTCTGGGTAAGGGAAATTACTACCTGTCATTTTTGTACACATCCAGCAGTGAGAATAAACATAGGAGAGCATTATTCTGCTTGAAATAGTCCCTATTACTGTGCACCCCCGTTCGCTGGTTAACTGAACAGGAAAACATATTCCCAGCGTTGTTTTGCCCTTGAGCAGGGTGGTGCAGTACTCATCCCTGTAGTTCATTTGGATCAGGATGACCTTTAGCTTTCGGAGGTGCACAAGATGGTAAGTGACCTCTATGGGTGTCTTAAATGAAAAGAGGCATCCGAATTAGTAAAGGTTCCAGTTCAGTAACATCATTGAATAGCAATAATATTCTTAAAATAAATGAAGGCTAGAGTGAATCTTAAGTGATTCACTCATGAAGAAAGTGGGGTTCTTTTGAGCACCTACTAAGAACTAACCATATGTCTAGGTACCAGGGAATCAAGACCCAGATACTTGCACTTGGGCAGGTAAACTAGAACTGTGGTACTGTGCCAGTTTGAAAGGACATGTACCCTAGAAAAGCCAGGCTTGAATCCTGATCGAACCTTGTGGGAGCAGCCTTTTCTTTTAATCCCTATTTAGCACTGCAGGTTGGAGACTTGATTAGATTATCGCCACAGGCGATGTGATTCACCCAATTGTGGGTATTAACCTTTCATTAGAGGGAGATGTGACTACACCTGTTCCAGGTGGGTCTTACTGGAATCTTTCAAAAGAGGAAGCATTTTGGAGACAGCAGCAGAGCCACGAAAAGCAGGGAGCCCATACAGCCAGAGACCTTTGGAGATGGAAAAGGAAAACACCTTCATGAAGGGGAGCTTCTTGAAACAAGAAGTAGGGAGAGAAAGCTAGCAGACTTCGCCATACACCCTTGAAGCAGAGAGAGAAACCCTGAGCATCATCGGCCTTCTTGAACCAAGGTATCTTTCCCTGGATGCCTTAGATTGAACAATTCTATATCCTTGCTTTCACTGGGACATTTTCATCGCCTTAGAATTGTAAACTTACAGCTTATTAAATTTCCCTTTTTAGAAGCTGTTCCATTTCCAGTATATTGCATTCTGACAGCTAACAAACTAGAACAACTACTAACTACAGAGCCTGGTACACGGTAAGAGTTCAAAAAATACTTGTTGAATGGATGCAAGGACAGAATGAAATTTACAGCAAATATGATTTGATTATCGGCATCAGGATCCTGAATCAGTGCTCCAAAGTCCCCTCATTAGGGTCAGGATTTCATCCAGGGCTTTGGATAGAAGTAGAAATCAAGCGACCCCATTATGGAGAGAGGTGGAGTTTGTAGGAAAGGCTCATCTTGACTGGTATGACAACTGGCCCACTCTTTGGTCTAATAGGCATCATTGTTACCACTCTACCTGGCTATACTTCAGAATTATTACCAGTGGGATCAGCCAATGTGAAGGAAGCTCAAGATTGTAGAAGCTATTTAATTTTTAAAAATATTTTTATTGATAAATCTTATCATACAAACATTCCATACATGATGTACAATCAATGGTTCACAATATCATCACATAATTGTGTATTCACCACCATGATCATTTTTTAGAACACTTGTATCACTCCAGAAAAATAGAAAGAAAAAATTAAAAATTCATAATACTGTACCCCTTCCCCCTTCCTCTCATTGATCACTAGTATAATTTATTTTAACCTTTGTCTCCCCCTAATATTTATTTATTTTTATCTATATGTTTTTACTTATCTGTCCGTACCCTAGAAAAAAGATGCATCAGACATAAGGTTTTCACAATCACACAGTCACATTGTAAAAGCTGTATCATTATATAATCGTCTTCAAGATTCAAGGTTACTGGAACACAACTCAACAATTTCAGTTACTTCCCTCCAGCTACTCCAATACACCCTAAACTAAAAAGAGATATCTATATAATGCATAAGAATAACCTCCAGGATAACCTCTCAACTCTGAAATCTCTCAGCTACAAATAAACTTTGTCTCATTTCTCTCATCTCTCTTTTGGTCAAGAAAACTTTCTCAATCTCTTGATGCCAGGTCCCAGCTCATCCCAGAATTTCTGTCCCACGTTGTCAGGGAGATTTACATCCCTGGGAGTCATGTCCCATGTAGTGGGGGAGGACAGTGAGTTCACTTGCTGCGTCAGCTTAGAGAGAGAAGCCACATCTGAGCAAAAAAAAAAAAAACATTCTCTGGGAGGTGATTCTTAGGCTTAATTTTAAGTAGGCTTAGCCTATCCTTTGCAGAAATAAGTTTCATAGGCGTGAATCCCAAGAACAAGGCCTCAGCCTATTGATTTGGTTGTCTCCATTGCTTGCAAGAATATCAGAAATTCCCCAAATGGGGAAGTTGAATATTTCCTCCTTTCTCCAAAGTGCCCAAAGAGGACCTTGCAAATATTTCTTTATTCACTGCCCAAATTACTCTGGGATATATCAGGGCATCATACTAATCTGGACAAACCAATAAAGCTCATGCCCTATTCAAGATTCCATACACTTATGGTGTTCAACTAAACTGACCATACAAGTTAAATTAGGAAATGCACTGCCCAAAATATAAATTTTGCACCAAATGAACATCTCTCCTTTTGGTCTCACACAGAAGTTGAAGTTTTACAATATGGACGATATCATCCTTTACCCTGTGTTCTGATTTACCTTAGAACTTCTACTGGAAGTCAGATCCCTTTTTCAACTATTTAAACAGTTCCCATGTGGGGTACAGCTGACTTTATAGCTTCAGAGATCTAATTTTGAGTCTTACAAGTAGTAGCTATTTTCAATATCATCTTCTATTTTTATTTCCACATTATAATATAACCCTAGATGAACTAGAGAATATTTTAGGAAGGATTTTGGGCAAAGTTAGAGTCTGCAGAAGCCGAATTTAGTCTCTGTATTAATTTTGCAAATTGGGCCAACTTCCCCCTTTCTCCTGCCCATTGTTGAGAAATCTATTCAACTCTGGGTCAGGAGAATACACACACATGCACGCACATGCGTGCACACATGCACACATACACAAATATATACTTTTGAGATCTATCAGATTAATAAGTGGGGTTGATCTTGGATAGACTTAATAGGGTGAGCTTCGTAACCAGCTGACCCCAAAGGTGAACACTGAAGCCAGGGTGGAGACTGTGAGAATTCTGTCATTGTTTACGCTGCCCCTTGGTGTGGAGAGCTCCAGGTCAATGGATATTAAATAAAACAAAAAGGATTAAAAACTTGAAGGTGACTTCTGCACCAGAGGAGGGCTGGGAGAGAGTCACGGCAAGTTCCTCATTGGTTAGGAAGCTGGCTAGGAGAGAGGGAATGATACCTTCACCACCATCATTATTTGACGGCTTCCTCTGTGCCAAGCCCTGTGCTGTATGCTTCACATACACTCTCCTAGTTTTTCTTTCCTGGGAAGTGTGTATTTTTGTCCTCATTTTCCAGATGAGGAAACCGAGCAGCAGCAAGATCAGTTAACTTATCTAGGAAGGGTAACTACCCATGGAAATGTACTCAATAAACATATGTATTTCTAATGAATAAGTGAATGAATAGCTGTTAAATGGCAGATCTGGGATTTGTGCTCAGTCTGACTCTAGCAACAGTCCCCTTACTTCTATTTTTCCTCAATTGCTTTATTTTTACTGACAGCAAGGAGGCCACTGCAGTAGTGTTTAGCAGTGTTGTTTCTGAGCAGAGGAATGTCTGTCTTCTCCCTTAAATAAGCCCAGCTGCCAGATTACACTGGTGGAGTTATGTGACCGTCCCAGGAGTAACCAGCTACCTACTGGTATCGACAAGAAGGAATGCTGTTTTGCTGTTTCCCTCTGACTGATGCTGAAATTGAAACTGGGAAGGACTCCAAGCACAACTTATCCTGCAGGGGGAGGGGGCAACTTCACAGGATCACTGAGAACCTGCTAAGAATACGCTGACATCATTACTCTGATGGATTAGGAATACCTTCTCATCCAAGGCCAGTGGCCATGTATCCTGGGCACATTCTATGGTCAGTCTGGATCAGCTTCTTCCATTAAGTGGTCCCACATCAGGAATCCAAGGACCACCCCAACTGGCAAAGCAGAATCACTTGTCCACACAGCATAAACATTAGAAAAATTGGAAGACGAAGTGTGCTTTAAACACATTCTTCCTAAGAGTCTTTGGTAGAGGAGCACTACGGTTCCAGGAACAGAGAGTGCATTCACCGGCCTTCACCCTGTGGTTGAGGCCACTGCAGGCTTGGAGCCTGGGTCAAGTTTTTTCTTGCATATTAATTGATCAGGCTGTGAGGTCAAGAGTAAATCTTTCAGGGAGATCGTGCTCTGCAGTCAGGACAGAGTGTAGAAATGAAGAAGTAAACCTTTGATTGGCTCCTCCTCATTCCTCTAGAAAGTGTATTCTGTGGAAAGAGGGACTGATTGTTTTTTATGGTTTCAATATAAGGTAGTCCCTGATTTGGGAAATCAGAACACCTGAGACTGGTGAGCAATTTCTCTGGATTAAGGATGGATACAGATCTGCCTGAAAAGGAATCATCTCTCTTTAGAGGGGATTTGGAAGACTGAGAAAGCATCAGCTTCTCCTTGGGGGCCATGGAAAAGTCTGCTTCAACCAATAACCAAAGAAGAGAAGTCAAGACGCTAAGGGACTCTGACCCAGGAATTTCCCAGCAACAACAAAGGGCCTAAGGCAAGGGGCACTATTGTTTCAAGACTGCATATGTGATCTAATTTGGGGCATATATGTGATTTCAAGAAGTATAGTGACCATCCATCTGTTCCTTACGCTCATGGCCAGGAAGGGAAAAGCTAAATTCAGCACTGCTCTCTCTGTTCTACCTCTTGGCTGTGTTGTCTATACTTCCTCTGAGACACTGATGGAAATTCTTGCAATGACTGGGAAAATAACATCCACTGATGTTCAAATATCCATTTGTCCAAATATCAACGGTAGAATGCTTGCCTGCTATGCAGAAATCCCAATCCATGAATCCCCTCACCCCCCCAAAAAAAACCATTGCTAACAAAATTCCCTCTGATATACATATAGCATATCTTCCCCTGTGTGTGCATATGTATAGACATAGAAATACTTATATGTAGGGAGACACATAAAAAAAATCTGAAGCTTTGCTTACATTCTACTGACTCCCACATCTGATCTATTTCATCCACTCACAAGGCCTTTATATTCAGACGTCTTTCAGATTTAAATTCCTAGTCCGACCTCAAAATATCTGGGCCTGAATGAACCACCCATACCTCAAGCCTGATGTGTCCAAACTTATGATCACTCTCTCTCAGAACATGCTTCTCCTATGTTCTCTATCAAAGTAAATGATACCAGTTACTTACAATTCAAGTCTCAAATGAACCACTCTGGTGTCTTCCTTGTCCCTTATTCCCATATCCAATCAACCACTGAGCTATGATCAATTTTATGCCATTATGTCTTGATCTGCATTCTCACACCCAATCCTGACCCCTGCCTGAATTCAGCCCTTTATTATGTTTTTTGCTGGTGTTGGTGGTGGTTCTGGCCTACTACGGTGGTTTCCCAAATGGTTGCACTCTAGTTCTTCCCCCACACGGCAAGTCAGAACGAGTTTTCTAAAACCCAGATCTCAAGTCTCTCCTCTGTATTCTGATTTGCTACTTAGCATGGCATTTGAAGTCCATTATGCTCTCGTCAATCTGCTTATTTCTCAGATTATTTTTTCCCACTTCCCAATGTGTTCCCATGGTGCATACCTTTATGTGCCATCCTACTCACTGGACGGTTTCCCAGTACCTCCATGACTTTCCATTTGTGGTCCCTTTCCCCAGAATTCTTTTCTTCCCCTTTTCTGCCTGGTACACATCCATTCATCCTTGAAGAATGACCTCATCTGTAGCCTTTCTGATCCTTGCCTCCAGGTGCAATGAGATGTGCTCTCCTCCATATCCCTGTAGCATTTATACTAGACCACAATTACATGCCTTGGAAAAGTAAATGGTTATAAAAAAAATGCGACATTCTCATCACTGCCTAGCTCCCTTCCCCCACTCCCCACCAGATTTTGAAATATTGAAGGCAAGTTTACCTTAATTATCTTATATGTACTACATGTTCAAGAAATGCATGCTAAATGAGTGGAGTGAAGATATGGCCTTCAATGACCAGTTTGAAAAGAGCAGCTTTTTCTTTTTAAAATTTTAACATGATGTCTTGAAAAAATCCTGACCAAATAACACTGAATTTTTTTTACTTTATTCTTCAGAGCAGTATTAGGTTTGCAGAAAATTTGCACAAAAAGTATAGAGAATTTCCATAAACTCCATCTCCATTCTTCCCCTCCCATCTTAGTTTCCACTATTATTAACATCTTGCATTAGCATGGTACATTTGTCACCATTGGTGAATCAACATTAACATGTAAAAATTATTAGCTAAAGTCCATAGTTTAACTTAGGGTTCACTCTGTGATATGGTTCTAGGGATTTTGACAAATACGCATTGCCACATCCACTATTCCTGTAACATACAGAATAGTTTCACTGCCCTAGAAATGTCTTGTGCCCCACATATTCCTCTCTCTTCCCTTGCTGAACCCCCGAACATCAATGATTTTTTTTTACTGGCTCTATAGTTTTGCCTTGTTCAGAATGTCATATTGTTGGAAATCATATGCTACGTAGCATCTCCAGGCTGACTTTTTTCACTTAACAATACGTTTTCAGGTTCCTCCATATCTTTTTGTGGCTTGATAGTTCATTTCCTTTTTGTCATTCATTGTATGAATGTATCCCAGTTTATCCACTCACCTATTAAAGGGCATCTTGCTTGTTTCAAATTATTGGCAATTTTGAATACAGCTGGTAAACTTCCTTACGTGGGTTTTTGTGTGGACACCAGTTTTCAACTCATTTGGATAAATACCTAGGAGTGTAATTGCTGGATAATATGATAAGCCTCTGTGTATCTTTGTAAGAAATTGCCAAACTGTTTTCGAAAGTGGCTGTACTATTTTGCATTCCTGCCAGTAATGAATAAGCATTCCTGTTGATCCAAATCCTCACCAGCATTTGCTGTCAGTATTTTGCATTTTGGCCATTCTAATAGATGTGTAGTGTTATCACATTGTTTTAATTTGCTACTCCCTAATGACATATGATGTTGAACATATTTTCATATACTTATTTGCCATTTGTATATCATCTTTGATGAGGTGACTTTTCAGATCTTTTGCTCATTTTAAAATTGAGTTGTTTTCTTATTGTAGAGTTGTAAGAATTCTTTGTGTATTTTGGATAGTTGTCCTTTATCAGATACGTGTTCTAGAAATCATTTCTCCCATCTGTGACTTGTACTTTCATTCTAATAACAGAGTCTTTTGCAAAGTAGAGTTCTTAATTTTAATGAGAGTAAAAACAAGACACTCAATTTCAATGAGAATAAAAAAATAAGAAAAAATAAATAATAAAAATAAAAAATAAGAAAAAAATTAACTTTTTCTTTTATGACCGTGTCTTAGTGTTGTATCAAAATGTCATCGCCAAACCTAAGATCAACTAGATTTTCTCCTGTGCTATCTTCTAGAAGTTTTCAATTTTGTGTTTTACATTTAGGCCTGAATCCAATTTTGTGGTAGGTGTAAGATGTGTGTCCAGGTTATTATTATTACTTTTTTTGCATGTGGATATCCACTTAACACTATGAGCCTTTGCTCCTTTCTGCCATGATTTCTACTTCAAAACCAACCCTTTGATCCAATTATTGGAAAATTTAGAATCAGAGTCTTTCATAGCTACATCAGGGCACAAATGTACTGAACATTTAGTGAGAAAGAGTTTCTCTTATAAGAGCAAAGGGTCCACTTTTTGAAAAGATGTTAATTGGATTGCCACCCCCCCCCCCCCAAAAAAAGTCTTCCAACCCGAGTTCCTCTTTATTGCAGAAAACAGTATTCAAAAAGAGGAAATCACTGAGAGTAAAGAGATAGAGAAACACCAACCTCTGCCACAGCCATATCATCTTCATCACAGTAGCTGGTTGTAGAGATTTCCAGAAAGGAAGATGCTATACTGAGTGATCTGCTCAATGATAAGGGCTAAATATATTGAAACATGCGGTTAAATCCTTTCCTTTGGTCTGTTCTTTGGGAGTCTGGAAACAGGTGGCCCCTTATAGCATTCCTATAACTTCAAAACTGGAAGGGAATTATTTTAAGTATTAAAGATCTAGAAAGCGCTTTGTTTGCAGGTTGGTCATAATAATAAACATCTTCAAGAAGGATGGAATATTTTGTAACTAAAGCCACTCCATTTGGAGTGCTGTGTCATTGCATGGACCTGGCAGAGAGTTAAGTGAAAATGGTCTTCCTCTGAGTCTCTCCTCAACTCTTCAGTAAAGGCATGGGAGCAAAAGGCTTTGATTCTCTTTGTGCCTCAAGGAAAAAACAAAATTAGGAAAGGGCCTCCAGCAGAGCAGAAGGAAAAACAGAAATGAAGGAAAGGAAACAATGGCCACCCACAGTTGAGTTAGTCCCATGTGACTGCAAGGGCTGAGCCAAGCCAAAAGAAAGCAACTACTCTTTTTCTCATTTCTATCTCTCTTCCCCCCTCTCTCTCCCTTTCTCCCTCTCTCCTCTCTTTTGATGTCTGTAAATTCTGTCAGAAAACAATCTTCTCTTTGGTGCTGGCTACGCTTCTTCTGTTTGTTTGCTCTCATGGCTTCCTCCTGTTTTGCTGCTTATGCCTTTTCTTCCTAAATGCTTTCCACTCACTCAGGCCAAGCTCTTGCTGATGCCTTCATTTATATGAATGTGGTAATTAGCTTTAAATCTGGGTAGAAAACTTTCCCTACAAGGTGGGGTGTACTCTCAGCTGCCTGCAGATTAGCCAAGAGTCTGCTACAAGGAATGTTTCCCAGTTTGAGAAGACAAAATAAAAAACATTTGGCTCAGTTTTCGATTCTGAAGGATATAGCTGGCCTGGGTGACTCCAAGGGTTTGCATTTTCTGGCCATTGCTTTCATAACAAAAGTACATTTTCACCACCTGAACTTAGCTGACTTCAATTTGCTATTAAGATGGCTTATGGAGCCTTAGCAATGACAAAGAGTGCATCTGTGTTTATTCAGATAGAGAGAAGTCTGCACTCTGGAATATCCCATTCCAGGTCATCCATTATAAGAGGTCACAGGAAATCTTGCCACGACTGAGCATCTGCAAACCCAGGCACTTAAGTGGGAGACCCACTATGTGGCACTAAGGTGACCAGACATTCCTGATTTGAAGGAATTGAAGAGTATTGCATTTCACATTCTTTTATTTATTTAAAAAAAATCTCAAATCAATCTCCTTTATTTCCCCAGTAGCTGCCAACACAGAAATACCTCAGTGATTCCCTAATGGAAGCAATTCTGAATCATTTGATACATGAATGAACTATCGATTTTAAGGGAATTTTAAGTATCAATATTTTCATATGATAAAAACAAAATATTTTAAAAAATCATAAAATAATTGTTTTATTTTACAATCTTTTACCAAGGAACTTTCATCCAGCTCAAGGATATATTTACCTTGAGTGTTAGGTCTTGTGGATGCCCTCATATGATTCTTACAGGTGACTTCACACTGGAGGGTTCAGAACTACAGACCATAAATTGGCAAGAATATCACCCCTCGGTGCTGTAGGGTAGGATGATTCACCCGGGAGACAGAGGCATTGCATTTGAATCAGCTCTTTGCTTAGAGCCTAGAAAGCTTCATCATCTGCTGCAGCATTTGAATGTGAATATCCAGTTGTGTCACCAATTTGGTTTTCTGAAGAGCGAAGGAAATTTTTAGGAGGGGGGAATATCAGAGTCTGGGCAATCAAGCCCTTTCCCCCATAGTCAGCCTTCCTAAGAAATCCAAACACTTATGTTCAATCTTAAGAATCCTGACACACTGGCCCGGAATGGTAGATTTAGGTGGTTAAAGAGAGTGATTAAATTACTGGAATATGCTAGTGTTCAGGACCCTTGAAAACACAGTATTTTTCTTCATTGGCATTACGATCATGAGCAATATTTTATGTCATTCCTCATTTCAAAAATGTGTGTGGGTATCTTTCTCCTCAACAGCCGAGGATTTAAGTGTGGAAAAAGCAGTGTTTATATTTGGCATTCATTTCTTTGCACAGTGTTCTCGACATAAGTACATTCAGTAGCTGAAAGTTGATAGTATTGAATGTTTTACCATTTCCGGCAATATTAAATGACGATCAGGAAATTAATTTTTTTGGCCAGCAGTTTTTCTCTGTGACTAGACAATAGGCAGGCTGTCATTCAGGTGTAGTTCTCTTATTCAATAGCCATATCATTTCTTGCCTTCTACAAATAGTTCCTCTGTTCTCAGTTCTTATCCCAACAAACTTCTTCAGAGTACACCATTGCACATAAAACAAGTCAATTAAGTGAGAAGGATTATAATGCCGAAGCCTACGTTTTCAATGATTGAAAACACAGAAAATTTCCAGCACTTCTTCCTCACATGAGAACTTATAGGTGTTAAAAACTGATTCATACCATACATGAAGTCAGTATTTTGATGTAATTCTACTCCACACTAGGTATTAATAATTGTTCTTCCACTGTGTAATGCCATGGATATTAGCAACATTTGAGTCACTGAAAGATAATTTTGCCAATAGCATGTTCTGATTTATTTCTGAACATAATAATAGACAGGATCTTTGTGGCTGGTTTTACATCTTTTTTTTTTTTTTACCAATAGTGTGATTCTATTTATTTTTGTTATTAGATGCGCAACTGTGAATAACATATCTGTAATTTTATTTTGTTCGATGCTGTTAGTGACTTCATTATTCAATTTTGAAACTAGAGATTATTTCTTTTCTATTTTTTCTGAAAAAACTCCATTGATTCTGTAGAGAAATTGTGCTTTATTTGAAAAGTTTTATAAAAGGTTTAATGGTTTCACGTACATTGTTTGACTAGAACTCAGACTGAAGATGCAAATAGGAAAATGAGTCACTAGTCCACCAGACTAGGAGTCTGGAAATTCACTGTCAGTTTTTTTTCTATATTCTTATTTGACTGCTTGTGCTAAATCATCACCTTCATAAATTAATTTGACTAACAGCTTCATTCTTTTATTTACAACGTCCTTTTCATTATTTTGTTTTTAAAAAATAATTCTGAATTATAATATGTTCTACATTTTATCCCTATCTTTATACTTCAGTGAACCACATTTAAGTCATTAGTCCATTGATTTTGTGTGTGAATTGAGGATATAACAATATAATAGTGATGTAAAACAGAAAACACACTCACATAAACAATGTAGGTTTACAAAGCTACAGAAAGAGAAGCTGCTCTCAAAAGTTTGAGGACAAAGAAGATAAGAAATGGACTTCTAGGAGAGTGAGAGAATGAATGGAATGTAGTGTCATCAGTGCTGATTTGAGGTTCATAGTTGCAAATATAAAGACCATTTTCTAGAGGCTTTGGTTTGCACAGTTAAAAAAAAAAAAGAAACAAAATTCCCATTTCCAACAGATGATATGATTATCCCAGTAGAAAACTGAAAATAAATTACAGCATCAATACACAAAAGTCAATTGCCTTTCTATATACATTACGAGCAAATAGCTGGAAAATATAATCTTAAATAGGATCTCGTTAAAAATAAATAAAGTATCCTGCAATAAATCTAACAAAAAAGTACAGATTTTTAAATATAAAAATATAAAAATTATTGAATGATATTTAAGAATACTTAAATAAAGGGAATGATAAGGCATGTTCACAATGGATCGGTTTCATAAAGAATTCACCCCCAAATTGATGTATAAATTTAATGTAGTTCTAATTAAGACTTTATAAGAATATGTTGTCAGTGGGGAGGCAGGAGACAGATCCTATCAGAAATGAAGATGTATTATCATACAATAATAATAATAACAATAATAGGGGGTGTGGTATCGGTCCAGGGATGGACAAATAGATTAACGGAATAGAAAAGAGAATCTAGTAAGAGACTCATGCATTTATGGAGTCCTGATTTGTAGCATGTCAGTGGAGAAAGCACAATTCAAAAAATAAAATGGTGCTGAGACAACTAGTTTCCAGTTATCCAGCTGAAAAAAAAAATTAAAATTAATTTCTTACCTTATACCATACACAAAACATCCTCATATATTAAAGACTTAAATGTAAAAGGCAATTTAAAAATATATATTAGCAAATAGAGAAGACAGTCCTTTTGGCATTAATATAGGAAAAATTGTCCTATATCAGATACATAGTACACTAAAAGGGAACTATTTGAATTCACTAAAATTAAAACCTTCTAGATGATAATGTATCTGAGTTTCAGCATTCATTACAATTAAATCAGAAGCCTAAGATAGGGAGAATTGAAATGGGCTGTAAGTCTAGCTAGAAACTATTCTACAATATAGTTATGGATACAATAGAGGTGTTTCTCTGCCTCCTTTTAGTAAGATCAAATGATTAGTGTTCCAAAAGTCATTGTATTAGATACAGAGGAGAGCTACAGAAAGAAATATAAATGTAGCTTGGTAGCAGTCAAGAAACAGACGTAGAGGGCGGCTGCTGTGGCTCAGCAGGCAGAGCTCCGACCTGCCTGTGCTGGAGGTCTGGAGTTCGATCCCTGGTGCCTCCTGCCCATATGCAAATTAAAAAAAAAAAAAGAAACAGACGTAGAGAATCCAAATTAAGGAAGCTAAACCTAGACCATGAGTACCAGCAGCTAACTCCTAAGGGATAATGGCTTTCAAGGAACAGCCAAAGGAAAATGGATAGATGACAGGCTGGATGTGCTGGATGGAAAATAAATCCAGAAGGGACGGGTCAGCCATCAGTTCAAACCTTCTTCCTCTGCATTTCCAAGTTTTCACAGCTAACACCCCTGAACACACACCACCCAAAAGGTCAATTCAAGATAGTTCCTGCAATAATTATATTCTAGAAGAGGCATACTGGGTGATCGATGGAGTTTTAGCTCAGGTCTGTCTTACAGTGAGTTCAGTGGGGCCCCAGAACCATTCTGTAGTTACTTCCCCAGTTCCAGAACGCATAATTGGTCGAGCAACTGGCAGAATCCCTACATTGGCTCTCTAACTCCTGCAGTGAGGGCTATTATGGTGGGAAAAGCCAAGTGGAAGCCATTAGAACTGCCCCTACCTAGCAAAATGGTAAATCAGAAGCAATACCTTTCCAAGGGCCTATGCAGAGGCCTGCCTCTCTTCAAATGCAACCTTGGGGGACTTTGGGGAGACCACCTTTTTCTCGGCTCCACCCTCTCCAAGCATGGGGGCTCCATCCAGGCTCTCTGCCATCTCTGGGGCACATGTTCAACCCCTCCATGTGGTGGCAGCCAGGCTCTCCCCAAACCCCAAGGAATGTGCTTCACCTTCTCCAAGGCCTGAGGCAGGTCAACTCTTTCACTGCAATGAGGTGGAAGGCCCATTCTCTGCCTTTGGGGCAAACTCACCCTCTCCACGGGCTTGGGTGGGTCTGCTCTCCTGGCCTGAGGCTTCTTGACTTCAGGCCTCAGCCACCACGGCTTTGCCTCTGAAATTATTTTTCCTCCAATGTGTCCCTTCAATTTGTCCTTCAATTTGTCCCAGTCCCCAAGTACAGACTGGCAGCGGCTCTGTTTATACAGGTCCCATAGCACTGTCATTGGCTTTCCATGCAGTAGCCTTGGATCATGCCCATCAGACATAAGGAGTTTCCACAAATCCTTCCTGGATGACTCCATGTCCAATCCTGGCTTTCAGTGAAATTGTGGGCTGGTTCCACATTTGATTAAATCCCCACATAGGGCACTATTCTCTGGGGTCTCCCTTTCTGGAGGCTCAAAATTTTCCAGAACTTCAATTTCTGGTTTCTTTGTACCCAAGAGTTCAGTTCTCAGCTTATCTCTTTCCTGTCGCATTCCACTATAAGCTGCGAGGAGAAACTAGGCTGCACTTTCCACATTTAATTTGGAAATCTCTTCTGCTAAATATCCAAGTTCATGGCTTCTAAAATCTGCCTTCCAGCCAAAGCCACTAGTCAATTTTGCCAGATTATCTGCCATTTCAAAACAAGGACTGCCTTCCTTCCAGTCTGCAATAGCACATACCTCATTTCTTTCTAGAGCCTGATCAGAGGTATCTTTAGAGTCTACATTTTTCTCTGACAGCATTCTAGGCCTTCTCTATCAGGCTTCTCACAACTCCTCCGGATTCTTCCCTTTATCCATTTAAAAAGCCGTTCCAACATGTTTGGTATTTGCAAACCACAGCAGCACCCCACTCTCAGTACCAAAATCTGTTTTAGTTTGCTAGCTGCCAGAATGCAATATACCAGAAGCGGAATGGCTTTTAAAAAGGAGAATTTAATAAGTTGCTAGTTTGCAGTTCTAAGGTCAAGAAAATGTCCCAATTAAAACAAGTCTATAGAAATGTCCAATCAAGGCATCCAGGGAAAGATACCTTGGTTCAAGAAAACCAGTGAAGTTCAGGGTTTCTCTCTCAAGTGAGAAGGCACATGGTGAACACAGTCATGGCTTCTCTCTCAGCTAGAAGGGCACGTGGCGAACACGGCATCATCTGCTAGCTTTCTCTTCCTGCTTCGGCCGGCGAGCCTCTCCTGTGGAGTTCGTCCAGACCCTCCATCGGAATCGTCAGCTTCACAGCTTGCCCTACAGAATTTGGACTCTATTTTCCCACGGTTACATAAGACACTTTTATAAATTTTATATTTATGAATATTTCCAGTTGATTCTGTTTCTCTGGAGAACTGTAACTAATACAAGGCAGAAAAAAGTTAACAACCTCAATCCCACCATCTCTCTGGATTTAGACTTAAACCACCCACTCAGCCATGACTTATGGGTTTATAGTTGGTTTCTCCTGCACTCCTCACACCCGGTACCCAGCTAGCCCCACTCTAATTGTAATCACCTCTAAAGTGAATATCACCCTTTTCCCTTCCCACCATCCTGATTGGCTTCCTGGACTGGTAGCCAAAGTCTCCCTGTCATACCTGGAAGCCTGCTGCCCTACCTACTCATCCTCATCCTCTGTCTTGGGCTGAAGCCTGCCTCTTGCCTTAGCTACTAGCAAACAACTCAAACCTTCTGAATTATTCCCCATTATCACTAGCAGAGGAATATTCTATTACGGAGAGCACTTGCTGTGAGGGGAGATGTATTTAAGCTAAAAAAAGAAGTCTATCTCTCTGTCTGAGACAAATGTCCCGAGACAGGAGTGACAGCATTCTTAGTTTCCAATACCCAGTCTTTCCTATCCTTGTCCCAGAGCTTCCTACTGCCTGCTAAAAGTGAACCAATTCCAGAGATGAGAGATTTGCCTGGATAAAGTCCCCTTCTGATTTCAGCCATCAAGAATTATGCCATACTTCAGAGCTGACTCAATTGGATGTCTTCAGTGTGGTAGTGACTCACATTATCTCTTTGCAAGCTAGCTGCCAGCTCTTCAGGACCAGTTATGAGAGGGGGAAAACATATTTCCCAAAAGCTTTGATAAGTGTTCACATGGCCAGCTTCCCTTGTTGTTTTCCCAAGTACTCAGGTCACTGGGAGCCAGGAAATCCAGCTGGGGCCATTTCAATGAGTTGTGCCCCCAGGGAAACTGATGGTGTGGAAAGGTTAAAGGATATTATGGAAACTGAATTTTCATGGATCTATCACCCTGAATCTGTACCAAGGGTCTGATATTTGCCAAAATGTAAATTACTCTCCAGCCTCAGAGCCAAGGGCAATCTCTTAAGAACCTGGGATGGCACTTAATGAATTAAGTGAAGAAAGCTAAGTTGGATTGCTTACCATGAGCTGGAGTCTTCTCCATTAGTCCTTTTACTATGGGGGTCAAGAGCTTCATGTTAACCCAACAAGCCAAGCCCCATATTGCATCAACCCACATAAGTCTGCTTTCTCTAGGTAACACTCTAGTATCTCCTCCTTCCTCCTCTCCAGACTTACCAGTCCCTGGGTCTCCTTCATTCAGCTGATTAATTTCAACGTACAGTTTTGGTCACCTACTTCCACACGCCATAATATAATCCAAGTTACAAAACAATAAATAAGTGCCTGCCCATGCAAGGAAACAAAATCAAAAACAGAATCAAAACAAAGAAACAGACAAAAGACATGGCCCTTTTTCTCAGGAACTAAAATAGTTCCATTTCCCAAGGACCCTGTGAGAGTTTACCTAATACATAAATCTATATTAATGTATTAATTAATAATTCAGGATCTATTTATTCCACAAATATTTTGTGCGTTTCTATACTATACCCCAGGGGTTCAGTTTGGGAAACGTTAAATTCTGTGAAGTGCTGTGGGGAGCAGAGGTATATAGATATCTAGAAACTATCTGGAAATCCAAATAGAGACTTTAAGAGAAAGTCAGATCTGGATATGAGCAAGGACAAAGCTACCCTGGAGGAGAGAAGGCTGAGAAGTACACTCTGGGAGTGTCCACCACTTAAAGTATACAAAGCACAAGTGAATTCGGAGAAGATGACGGAGAAAGAATGTCAGTTACGTATGAGAATTAAGTGCTGTTTACAGAACACAGGGGAGGCAGCATGTTTCTCAGTTATTAGTATCCTCAGTTAGTAACACATGGTGATTTTAACAATGCCCCCTAATCATCTGAGGCATATGGGAACTTAGTGCCCTCAAATTACATCCCATAGGCACAAAACCACCCCATTTATCTAAAGTGAGCTGAGTCTGTAAGCTGTCCTTCTTAACGGGGATGCAACCGAGAGCTGAGGATTCAGCAACCGGCCAAATGGACTCACCCAGGAAAGCACATTAAGATCGAGGGAAGGGTTGACTCCACGCCAGGATTCAGATTTCAGTTATTGGCTACGACTGTGTGCCACTTACCAGTGGAATGCTGCCCTGCCCTCTGCTCATGACCCTGGTCACAATTCACTGAAGTTTCACAGTACATTTCTGTGGATGTTTGGAAGCAGAAATGCAGATATATAGAAGAACTGCATAAGATTAAGAGATTCAGTATAGTGCAGGTTTCTCATTTTACCAAGGAGGCATCTGAGTCCAAAAGATTATTAAATTGGGCAAGGCTGCAGATTCAGAGTGCCTAGGAACCTTAGATCCTGCCACGGGCAAGTCCCTTATAGCCACTATGTCTCAGTGAATTCCTCTTTAAAGTGAAATAATAATCCCTACACCACAGGGTATTTATCATCTAATGAGATCACGAATGCAAAGCACTTCACATAACCTCTGGCAAATGGTGGCAAAGCTGACACTCAGTGCTGATTCTATTGAGCTATGCTCCTTCCTCTGTAACAGAAGTTAGAAATGAATTTACTGAGTCCTTTCACATGCATAAACCTATTGCTATGCGTACGATTTATTCACACACTTGTTTAGCATCGCTTGGGCATCTGTGTGCCAGGGAGTGGTTGGGTGCTGATGAGCCCACGCTGAACAGGAACCGGTCTCTTCCCACTAGAGAGTGATAGAGCAGGCATTACAGCAGCTGCAAGAGAGATAGATTTGCAGGGACTAGAGGCAAAGAGATGAGATGGGAAAATCTTGCCATTGTCTAGGCATGTGGCATCAAGGACCTGAACCTCCATGGTGAGAGTGGGAAATAAAGGAAAGGATAAAGTAATGAGGTATGAACATGAGGCTGTTATTATAATGTGTCTATGAAACACCTGTTCTTCTGTGCTACTGGTGAGTGATGTGTTTCCATAAGGCCAGATGGTACTCCACGTATTTACTGCTATCCTACAAAGCAGGGTGCATATTAGGTGTTGTGTCCAGGCTCTTGCACATAATCAAGGGTGAGGCCCAGAGTTTCTGGTTAGGAACTACAGAAATGGAGTTTGAGACCATCTGTTTTGCCTCTTGACAAATTCATCGAGGGCATGACAGATGTGGTTTAGATGGTGAAATAGTGAGGAGGGTACACCAATGTTCATAACAGCATTAATCTTAATAGCCAAAAAGGGGGAGCAACCTGAATGCCCAGAACAGATGAATGAATAAACAGAATGTGGTATATATGTACAATGTAGTACTATTCAGTTGCAAAAAGGAATGAAGTCCTAATACAGT
The DNA here is from genome assembly GCA_004026745.1 of Myrmecophaga tridactyla. Taxonomy (NCBI): domain Eukaryota; kingdom Metazoa; phylum Chordata; class Mammalia; order Pilosa; family Myrmecophagidae; genus Myrmecophaga; species Myrmecophaga tridactyla. Next base: position 33,483 of record PVIY010002573.1, read on the forward strand.
CTACAACATGGATGGACCTTGAAAACATTATGCCATGTGAAATAAGCCAGATGCAAAAAAGAAAAAAAAAACCAAACTATTGCTTGATTCCACATATATAAAATATCTAAAATGCCCAAATTAATATGGATGGAAAGTAGATTAGAGGTTACCGGGGGCCAGGGGAGGGGAAAATGGGAAGTTATTACTTAATGGATACAGAGATTCTGTTTCGAGTTATGACAAAATCTTGGTTATGAATGTTGGTGAATTAGCACAATATTGTGAATGTAAATGTAATTAATACCACTGAAATGGACACTTAACAATGATTAAAATGGGAAATTCTGTGTCATATATATATGTTTCCACAATTTTTCTTTTTCTTTTTTTTAAAGGGAAGAGAGTTGAGCAAATAGACAAATGTTTATCTTTTGTAGGAATGTGTGCTTGGCTCCAGGGACCGTGGCTGTCCATTGGAATCCACATTTGGTAAAGCCGCCGAGGGAAGGGGCTTCAGACCACACCCTGTGTTCCGCAGCCTCCTTGGGGCCGCTCCCCAGGCCGAGATTCCTGGCTGACGCACTGCCACGCTGACTGCGGCCGGGGACAGAAATGGTCACTGGTCCGTGAGGGTACCGCCCCTAAACACTGCTCACCCCCCTGCCCTGCCCCAATTATGACCTAACCTTTCCCCCCAGCCCTGCTCTCACTCCCCAACAAAGGCAGAATGGTCAGCAACTTTCAGAAAGTAAAACAAACACCAAAGCTTGCTAACATCGAACTCTGCTTCACAGCTAAATGGAGCATGAACTTTGAGCATCTGGAAGAGAACTTCAATTCAACCCCCTCCGACAGGTGTTGGGCACAAAGACTGCACAGTATATTCTGCCCTGGAAAACAGTCTCAATTATTTGTGTAAAGAAAAATTGCCTGGAAGAAAGTCTCATCTTGTGCTTAGAGAAACAAATGGAGAAGCGATGGTGCCCCCTTTCTTTCTTTACCTGCACTCCCATGAGAAGATCCCACCCCACCTCAAAGCTCAGGGGAGAAGTGAGATGTCTTTCCCCCCAGGCTTTCGTATATGTATTCAGGATGAGGCGCACACAAATCTTTCCTGTCTACCTTAACCCACCCCCCTCTAAAAGGCCCACAATCATAATGCATAAGGGTTAAGGTAGAAAGCACAGGCCTGAGAGCCCAAAGGTGACCTAGCAAGTCAATTCCCCTCTCAGGCCTCGCGATCAGCATCTGAACAATTCAGGGTTTGGGCTTAGGCCCAAATTCCTGTGCCTTAACATTCTGTATGGCGGTGGCATCATTCAAACCAAGAAAAATGTGATAATACACGGCAGCGACTAATAATTATCCTGGCATAACCTGTACTGGGGAAGCCAGGTCCCACAGCTACTACAGCCCTCAGCACACCCCACTGGGGGCTGCCCAGAGAGCTCTTCTGGCCTGGTCATCAGCTTACAACTTGGCTACTCAGAGCTCAGTAAAAGAGGAAGAGGTCACATGCTCAGGAACGAAAGTTTCCTTCCCTCCACGCTCTAGCTCCTCCTCACACTAACTTCCCATCTCTGCACTTGCACCCCGTCCTGGGCTCACCACATTCTAAGTTCAATTGGCAGCACAGCACAGTGTCTGTTGGGTTTCAGACTGCGTGGGTTCAAATGCTGATGTTATAATTTACCACTTGACCTTGGGCAAGTTACTGAAACTCTCCAAAGTAAGTCTTTGGAACTTATTTTTTTTTTACTTCAGTCCATAGTAAGAAACTTATTTGCCTTAGTACTCTAGCATACATGCATATACGCACATGTAACCAAGAAATTAGGATTCAAGATTATGGTTGCTGAATCATTATTTAGATATTCCTTTTTGCTTTCTGGCACATTTCTGGCATACAGAGGGGGGAAATACTGCAAATCTTTGAACTGTAATCCAGCTGTCTTGATCTTTATCTTGTGCCCTTTTCATTGTAAAAACCTTGTGACTGAATCTCACTTGTACCCATTTTATTTGTTTTTTTAACTTTGAAGTCTTGTGATTCCTAAATACAACCCCTAATATTTATTAATAAAGGTCTTGGGTCAGCCTAGAACTAACCCACCCCAAGTCCAAAGTTATCTTGAAAACCAAGACTGGCTCTACCTGAAATGGGCCTGCTTGACATGCACAGTAGCTTAGACTTTAACCTACCAGTCACCTGTACCTCATTATAATGCTAAAAATCATATCCATCATCGTATTAAGGCTGCCATTTTCTTACGTATGTTCAGTGACTAAGCATGTCATCAGTCTGTGCCTGCTCAACTATTAGATCACCTCTGATCACATCATCAGGTCATCGTGCTCATCCTAAAGCCTACCCATCTTTTGATACTAGAAAGCTATCAGAACTACTGTAGTTCAGGGAGACAAATTGTGGGGCCCATTAGTTATCTAATATTCTGCTTCTTGCCTGGTGATAAACTTTTTCCCTCTTTGAAACCCTAGTGTCTGAGGAATTGGTCATTTGAGTGAAAGAATTCATCGTCTTTGCCTGGGCATACACACATACATACATATATATAAACTGAAGCAAAAATTTAATGGCATAGTATTTATTCTTGACATGTTCTAAGCATTTAGTATTTATTCTATTGCTTTTGTTCTCTCTCTCTCTATTTATTATTTTTTTTTGCATGGGCAGACACTGGGAATCAAACCCTGGTCTGCAGCATGGCAGGTGAGAACTCTGCCTGCTGATCCACTGTGACCCGCCCCCTTTCTCTATATTTTTAATAAATGCTAGTCATGAGCCATAAAACTGATTTCTTAGTCTGCCAAATGGTTGAGACCCATAATTAGCAAAGCTGTGCTCTAAGTTTTAACTTCCACATGTAAAATGAAGACAATATAACTACTTTCTTCAGAGTCCTTATGAGGATTAATAAACTGATCGTACAGAAGTACCTGGCTTTGATATAATAACTGTTCAGTGAACATTAGGCAAGGCATCGGCAGGAAAAAAATCTTTTCATACCTCAGGTCCAAGATGGAAACTCCCAGCAGTCACACCCCTCATGAACTTAAGCAGGAACCGAGTGGCTTTTCCATCGGGTATACATAACATCAAACAAGTCTGAATTTAGGCTACTGTTATGGATGTAGTCATGTGAATGTTAGGTTGGGGGAACGGGGAAGGACACTGCAACTGGAGCTGTGGAGGCTGTGTCTCCCCTCCCAACATGGCTTCTGCGCCGCCCCTTCCGACCACCTGACTTCCAGAGTACCGCCCCTTCCGACCACCTGACTTCCAGAGTACCGCCCCTTCCGACCACCTGACTTCCGGAGAACCGCCCCTTCCAGACGTCACCTGACCCCCTTGCCTAAAAACCACCCACGCCATCATCCAGGCCCTGACTCCTTTCCCTCCATCTTGGGTTCTGTGAGCTCAGCCTGGGAGCGCAGAAATGAACCCACCCGCTTTAAACTTCCCGGTGTACCGTCCTTCTTTCTCACCCTTTCGCCTCCTAAACCTTTCGTTGAGGACTAGAGTCATGGGGTGCCTGAGGAGGGGGGGCCCAAAGGATGGAAAAGACCCAGGTTTGTATGGTGGTGTTACTTGCTGAACCAATCTTGAAACTACCATCTCAAGCTTTCTTTTTATTTAAAAATCAACAAGCGTTCCATACATGGTGTACAATCAATGGTTGACAATATAAAAAAAAAAAAATCAATGAAATCTCCTCCCCTTTAAACTTTTTTTGTGTGTGTGTACATAACAGCTGATAGTTTCTGTGATATCCTTTTTCTCCCCAGCAGGAAGTAGCTGCACATTTAAATTGCCTTTCGACTTTTGAGGATGAGAATTCTTTAAAACTCCACTATGGAGTTCAGGGCTCTGAAATCACAAAGGTACCCACAGTAGAATATCTCTCTGTGGTTCCTATATCGTCTTCTTTATTTTATTTTTTTTATCACTCCTGCAAGGCTTGTGAGGAAAAAGGAATGCTTTAGACTTCCCATTTAACCAAGGCAAATGGCGCCACAGTACTACTTCAGGGAAAAGATGGGGGATTCAGAAGCCTTCACTTTTCAATGGAAATGTAACTCCCTCAAATGCTAACGGTCAATTGAACCTAAACCATGGAAAGGAGAAGTCTAGATACAATACCAGGCTCATGCCGGCCAGGGTTTAGCGGGGTAGGAGAGAAAACAACTTATAAATTCTTCAATGTTGCTTGTCTTGGAAGGTAATTAGCTTACTGGCTGACTGACTACTACTTAAAGGGTTCCAGGGAAATGGAAGGAAAATAACCAGCAAGGTGTCATAACACTGAGGACAGAGCAAAATGTTATTTCCACCCTCCTGCACCCATGGCTGTCACTTTCCAACCCCAGGGCAAGTTTGCTCATGATGGTGAGAGGTATCTAAGGCTGGGGCTGGCGAGAATGTTTAACGGATGACGGGGCAGGACTTCAGCGTTCCATCTAAATCACTGGTGATCCCTGCCACGGATTTTAGCCAGGATCGTTCAAGTCGACTTGGTCCTTTCTTTCCTTTATGCTGCAAACTTACCCAGGGTTTAGTTAAACTGTGCCAGGTTGGTAATTCTGACAGCTACAAACTGAATTTTGTACCTCTTTGGCTTCCAAATAGCTAAGAAAGAGTGAGTTCAATGAAATGTTGTCAGATCAAAGTAAGCGATTTAATATTTCAGAATAGGAGTTCTAAGGCTAGGTCAAAGATAAATACTCAGCCCAGGGTCCTGCAGTGGACAAACTGTAATATTAAGTTTTCTTTTAAAAGGCATACTTAAGGGAGCTGTTAATAAATACAAGAAGGGGAGATGGAAACAAATATTTACCAATACCTGTTATCCTATCAGGTACTGCATTTACATTTTCTCATTTATTTCTTATGTATTGTAGTTAAATTATCAGTCCTATTTTTTTTGAAAAATGAAAATGATTAATAGCCTGCCTAAGATTATGAAGCAAGAAAACATCAGAATTAGAATTTAACCCTAGGCCGTTCTTGTGCAAGAGTCCATGTTCTTTCAACCATACTACATTATCTTCCAGGAAGAGTAAGAGCTATATGAAAACAGTAAAGGAGTGGAGAGGAACAGAATAGGGGACGAATGAAAAAAACAAAACAAAACAACAACAAAAAATCCAGGGAAAGTTGGAGAGAAAATGGATAAATATATACAATGGGAAGATGGGAAAGGAAAGACAAGCAAAGAAAGAGAAGAAAGAATGATTGCTAAGTGCCTTGGCATTTTAGGAAAATTTGATGATTCAGAATTTGAAATGCGTAATAAATTCTTCTGGATGCCTGGAAGGAGCCAGATTTGTTGCAGTAGAGCTGTTCTTCCTAGCACCCCAAGTCTAACTGACTCAAGAGTTTCTTCAAGCTATTTGAAGCAAGAACTAGGTAGGAACCCAGGCTAACTATGATCTTACTCAGCGATGATGAAAACGGAGGCTGAGTGGAATTTCTCATTGTACCAAAGGGATGATCCCTTGTCTTTGCAGTTACCAAAGAAGAAGCATTTTAAGACCAGTCAATATTGGATCTTATTCCTTCTCTGGTTTATGCCTTCCTTTGAGTCTTTTAGCTGCCATGATCAGATGCTTAGGATAAGAAACAATGTCCAAAATTTGTTTACTCGCTGTCTTTAAAGCTCTCTTCTTTAAACTCCAAACCCACCTTTCATCTTCTACGTTGTGGTGCTGGGTCTCCGACTCTGCAAACCATATTTCTGTTTGGCCAGCTGGAACTCTACTAGATTCTTTCAGAAAGAGGCACAAGGGAGAGACTGGCAGAGAGGAAGGACAAGAAGGGCTCCTTCCTCTTTGCAAGGTCCTGTCGGCCCCACCCCAGACAGTTTATTCCAGACTCAACTCAGTGTCTCAGTGGTCTCAGCATCTACTGGCCATAAACTTTCTTCAGAAGTCTGAGTCCCTGCCCTGAGGTCCCTCCTCTGAGTCCTGCAGGGCTTGTTCTAACAAGGCTATGCCCCTTCCAGGGTCTGTTTACCAGCTCTGTGGGGAGGCCCATCTTCAAATTCCATATCCCAATAATCATAACCTCTTCCCTTTGTTTCCCCTGGCCCTATGGATGGTGATTGCTTCCTGCAATTGCTACCTCCGTGGTTCAGCAGTGTTCTCCTCTTTGCATCTACAGCCCTTCAATTCCTTATATTAAGGATTGTTTATTAGAAAAACTGATTGGGGTCTGTTTCCTGGACTGGTGTTTGCTTGATTCATTATCACTTTTTTACCCATCCAAGATAACACGAAAGAATATTCCAATATTACGTGGTTTATAGCCTCTGGTGAAGGTGTGATTCCTACAGGAGTTCAAAGGAACCATCCTGCCGTCTTTGGGGCAGACACAGTGGAATTTGTAGGCAGTCCACAGCCAAGCTTTGAGGTCATGCTCTGAAGAATTTTTAATAGGAGACGTGCTTTGGCTCCTTTCTTGACTTTCCTCATGTTGGAAATTGGGGGTCGAAGTTGTCATTAAATTTAAGCTCTTCTATTTTACATGTGAAAGATTCAATGGTGAGCATGACAGTTTACTTCATTCAGGATGCTGAGGCAAAAGGATTAGTGTTGTTCACAAATATTTGCAGTTTTCCTTCATCCAAGCACGTGGATGGATCACATTTCCCTGCTCCCTTGTGGTCAGGGTTGCCACGTGACTTATTTTTGCCTTTAAAACACACGCGAAGGCTATCTGTGCCATTTTGGGTGGAAGCATTAAGACTAAGCACATGATTTGTCATCCGCCTTCCCCTTTTTTCCATTTTATCAGTGGTAGCTTGAGAAGGAGCTTCCTTCATCTGGTTCCCTTAGTGAGAATAATCCAGAACAGATTCCCACTCCCCACCAGCCAATGTTTGGTGACCACATACCCTGAGTGAGAAATTGTTTTAAGCCACTAAGATTTGAGGTTATTTATTGCCACAGGATGGCCCAGCTTTTACAGAAAAGAAGCCCTTCTTTAGTCTCCAACAGAAATGTTAAACCGCAAGAAATCACACATACTTTCTGGACAAAGAAACTATTTATAGACATTTTTCAAATATTTCATGTTCTTTTTCCTGATTGCAATATGTTCAATCTTATCTTCTGAGAAGGATACACAGAGATTTTCATCATCTCACGTGCATTTTTGAATGCTAGTCTTCCCATGAAAATCAAAATTTGTCATATACAACTATTAAAGAGCCACAGATAAATCAAGGGGTTTTCTTAAAGGTTTTTGTTTTGTTTACCTAAAGGTTTTATATCGTAAATAGGGATTACTTGATTGAAATTTTGCTTGCCTGCCCCAGATTTTATGAAAGTTGAAATTTTGCTTTGGTGAAGTAATGAATTTATTCTTTGGATTATAGTATGTCAACTAAAGTGTGAGGAAATGCTATTCCGGAGCGATATAACTAAAAATTTATAATAATCCTTGAAAGAAAAGGAAACTACAGATACAAACAAAATAAAATACAATTAGAGAAACTTTGTGGACCACTTTCTATCTGACCACACACACACAGTCCATTTCTCCTTCTGCCCTTAACCCCAGGCAACCACTGATCTGCCTTCTGGCTTTATATGATATTTTACATCTTTGAGAATTTGTAAAATAAAGGTAAAATAAATTGTAAAATAAAATAAAATAAATGAAATTATATAGAATGTATTTTTTTTGTTTAACTTCTTTCAGCATAATGATTTTCAGTTCTATCCATTTTGTGTTATTAGTAGATCATTTCATTTTTATTAGAGTAGTATTCCACTGTATTGCTATATCATATTTGCTTTTCCATTAGCCCATTGATGGCCATTGGTGTTATTTCCAGTGACTATTTCAAGTAAAGCTGCTATGAACGTTCGTGTGTAAGTTTTTTTGTAAACCACATCCTGATACCAGCACAGATAAAAAATCTGATCCATAGCCTAAGCCCACAAAGATACATTCATTTTGACTATATACATTAAAGCCATCTGTTCTTCATTGTCCCTAACCACATTGTGTCTTCCTAAGAGAGGAGGATGCAAATATTGTCCACAAGCAGTCTAATTTGCAGCTTCCTCTTAGACAGAAAAACAAGAATAAAGGAAGAAAGACTAAATGTTTCTTTACAATAGCCACATTAATATCCAAATAATACATTTTTATTGCTGAGAAATAGAAAATACAGATTGGCAAAAAGAAGGAAGTAAAAACTACTCACAACTCTTCCTCCCAGAGGTAATCTGTTACTTTTCATTTCTCTCTCTCTCTCTCTATGTGTGTGTGTGTATATATATATCATAAAAATATCATATGATTTTTATCAGCCCTGAGAAATGCTATTTTCAGGGTTTTGTGGGTGAATAGTGTGTCTCAGAGAAGTTGTCCTAGTCCAAATGTGACTGCTAGGTAGCATGTCTACAGGGGGAAAAGTTATGTGTGCCTATTTCTGTAGGAGGGACTCCTAGTATTTGGGTTTCCTTGGGTCCTCTCTCAGACATGAGTGTCCCAATTAATTTCTTGTCAAACTAAAACATTTATTAAGAACTGCAAAGAAAGATGGCAATGACTAGAGGCAATAGAAAATAGTACCTATGTGATAACTGAATGGAGATTATATGAATGTAGAGAAAATACACCTCACAAATTGAATCTAATATTATTCTTTCCACCAAATGCACAATGAAATCAGTCTGCAAACACAGAAAAGGAAATGACAAAACAACAGATGGGTCACTTTTTCCATGGGAGAGAAAGAAAAAAGCACCTTTCCTTGCATTTTGTCACTCAGTTTCACAACGGGGATTGTCAGAATTTTGTTTTCTTAAATCAACCATCTCCTCACAAGAACCAGATGAACTTTAGCTGCAGCTCTGGCCAAATCTTCAAGGCAAATCATTTTGTTGACTAACTTCTTGAAAGACACCAACATAACAGGCTGAGTTGGCTCCCAGTGAGAATTCTGTCAAAGAATCTGGACTCCTCTGTGATTGAAAGAGAAAAATAACCTATTCTGAGAGGATTTTGTGTTTACAGATATTCTACTCATCTGTTCAATATTCATGATGATGCTGAACACATGAAGCTCACAGTAATCTGGACTGGAAGCAAATCTTATTGGCTCTTGGTAATTATAAATACCCTGTGTCTTACCTAGTCTATTTTTGCTTGTCCTTACCCACCCCCCAGTGCCCAAATCTTTGGCATCCACCCTCCTAGGACATTTGCAGAAAAGATGGGCTCTGTGTAGCAGCTTCAGTCTTCCTAACCCCAAACACTCCTTGTCTCCATTCTTCTCTTTTTCATTAAGTGTGAGATTTGCCTCTTGGAATATCAAGTGGAATTCCAGTCGTCCTCCAAGTAGGAGATCTGTGGCCATTTCTTCCTTGGTTCTAAACAGAAAGGAAAGCCGAATCATTTTTCATTAGTGTCAAGCTAAGTCTTGGCTTCTTGTCCATACAACTCCTGTTCTAAAAGCTCAGAAGACTCGACTATAGAGCTTTTTATGCTTAGAATCCTTTTCTCCCACTTCCACTCTCAATTACCCCATTAACATAAGGCTCATAGAACATAGAGACATTATTTTATGTTACTCATAACCATACTTCATTTCAAGAGAATTATAGAAAGGCCTAGAAGAAAAGGGAGGCAGTGTTGTTGAGTGTTAAATGAAAATAACTGGTTAAGAGCCAAATCAAAGTTGGAAAGGCAAGCAATAATATCAGTACTATAAACTATGAACATGAACATGTTCATGTCAGTGGCAGAGAGGAGAAATCTGCTTTCATAGAATGAATTAGTCAGAGTAGGCTAACTGAGGTATCATACAATCCTAGATGAATGAGATTAGAAGTTTTTTCTCATCATGAAACTCTTGGGTATTTGATGGGGATATTTGGTGACTGCAAGGGAGGTTGGGAAATGCAGTTTACTTGAATATAAAGGAGGAAAAGAAATGGGTTCTGATGACACATGAAAGGCTTAGCCACAGAGGATGAAGATACTTCTTGAGATGACTGTAGAAATTAAAGAATCACTGTAAGTTTACTCTTTACGCTGCACATCACTAGTCCCTATTCCCATTTCTCTTTTGGCTTTTGTGTGTGAGTCTATACCTCAATCCACGTTTGTGTTTAGCGATGCAGTTTCATCCTTCTCATGGAGCTACTTGCCTTTCATAGACAGAAATCTTACTTCATTGAGTTTCTTGGGGGAGGTATCACTCAGATACTTCACTATCATACTTTGCTACCGGAGATACAAAAGAAGCAGAGGAACTGCTTCTTGTTTTTAGTGCCCTTGCACAATCTCTTTGGCAAGTCAGGACTGTCTCATAATAGTAGAGTATCAAGATTTGGGGACTTGATGTTCTGTGCATCGTGGACCCTTCATACCATTAAAGCTGTGATATGTTACAATTTTCTTGGACAAAGATGTGTTGTTAGTCCTTTGAGGATCTCCATATGCTTTTATTTGACACATACTCAGGCCCTGACAAGCTCTTGCCTATGAGCCAGTGAAGTAACCAAGTGAACCATCCTAACCTCTTCTTCCTTCCTACTAGTTAAAATAAACTGGTTTAATAATCTTGGCTGGCTGAATTGTTATCCTTATAGCCAAGGAATCCCATCCTTTGTCTCCCCATGAAGCTTATAAATCTGGCAAAAGTCTTATCAAGTTGATAAAACGAGTTGGTTCAGGCCAATTGATACAGTGTGTGTGTGTGTGTGTGTGCGCACACGTGTGCGTGCGTGCACATACTTGTATGTTTTGTCAGGGAGGGAGTGGAGAGTCTGGTCTGCTTTTGATTTCCAATTTTCCAAGAAACACTTAGTTCTCACTGGAATTCTTAGACAAGTTTTGGGTGAAAAAAGAATAACAGAAGCTAAAATGTACCTCCCACCCACTACCCTTCCCTCCCTGAGGGTCAGGTAGGTGGGTATAGGATGACCGTCAGGCACAGGCAATGACCCCTGCACTGTTGTGGCAGCTGTGCTAATGAGTATTTTCCCAGGGTTCCTCAGATTTGCCATTGCAAGTAGGTGACTAAAGAGAATTCTTTGGCTTTGCATAGGCCTGGCTAAAGTTCTGTTGTTTGAAATTCTCTGAGCTGCTCAGAAAGAAAAAGCTTTTCTTTTTTTTTTTTTTCATGATTTATGAGATCCCAAATGCCACCACTAGCATTAGATGATTAAATTGGGACATTCATTTGAAGTACATCAACAGGGTTATATACTACCCCAGGGCCTCAGGTGGTCATTGCATGCCATTGCCATCATCACTTGGACGTCATTGCCAGGAAATATCAGAAAACTCCCAAGACAGTCTGTACTCCTGAGCTTTCCAGAGAGGCCTTGGCAGACGAGAGGTGTCTGCTTTGTCTGGATTGGTACTTGGTACTGGAAGTCTCTACCCACTGAAGCCCAGAGCCTCTGGATGGTGGAAAAGGCCTGGGGTGAGTGCCCCAAAGTAGCACTACTTAGAGCGGAGTATTGGTGCCTCTCAGATGTCCTGTGTCAAAGGTGACTGTGACTGCTCTGCCTCTCATTGATCAGATTAGCCAGGCAATCACCGGTATTGAGTTGCAGACGTCTGGATTTTGCTTCCCCTGGCAGTAGCTCCAGGAATAGGAGAGAAAACAGCTTATAAATTCTTTAACGATTCTTGGAGCCAAGGGCTGTTCACAGACTGGATTTTCAAGCAATGTTATTTAAAAGGTTCCAGGGGATATGAAGGTAAATAGCTTGAAAAATAAGGGAAAGTTATTTCTTTCCTCCTCTGAGAACATTATACAGATTGAATTAACCACTAGTTAATTCTTCTTGTGATGATCAGACACAGTAGAGAGTATTGTACTAGTACACCTAGCTCTGACTTTTGTAAATCCCCCATCTCATCAGTGATGTTTACCATGTAGTTTCACTGCCTGTTTCTCTTTTGAAGAAATATTTGGAAATCAGACTTAAAATTTTTTCATTAGTAATTCTTACATCAGCACTTTGCTTTATTGTGTTTCACAGAGATTATGCTTTTTAAAAATGGAAGGTTTGTGGCAAGCCTACATGTGCAAAGCTGTGGTGCCAGTTTTCCAACAGCATGTCCACGTCGTGTCTCTGGGTCACGTTTTGGCAATTCTCACAATATTTCAAACTTTTTCATTATTATTATTTTTGTGGTGGTGATCTGTGGTCTATGGTCTTTCATGTTATTATTGTAATTGTTTTGGGGTGCCACAAATCACTTCCACTTAATGGCAAACTTAATCAATAAATGTTGTGAGTGACTGCTCCACTGATGAGCCGTTCCCCCATCTCTCTCTTTCTCCTCAGGCCTCCCTATTTCCTGTGACTTGAAATGAAAACTATTCCTGGTGAAGACACTTTGAACATTGTTGAAATGACTTACATCAACTTAATTGATAAAGCAGTGGCAGGGTTTGAGAGGATTGACTCCAATTCTGAAAGAAGTTCTACTGTGGGTATAAAAAGCTATCAAAAGCACCTCATGCTACAGAGAAATCTTTCAGGAAAGGAAGAATCACACATTGCGGCAAACTTCATTGTTGTCTTATTTTAAGAAATTGCCACAGTCACCCTAGCCTTCAGCAACCACCATCCTCATCGGTGAGCAGCCATCAACCTCAGGGCAAGACCCTCCGCAGCAAAAAGATTATGACTTGCTGAAGGCTCAGATGATGATTAGCATTTTATTTTAGCAATGAAGTATTTTTAAATTAAGGTATGTGCATTGTTTTTTAGACATAATGCTATGCATACTTAATAGATTGCAGTGTAGTATAAAGATAACTTTTATATGCACAGGAAACCCCCAAAATTGTGACTCGCTTTATTACACTATTTGCTTTATTGCAGTGATCTGGAACCAAACCCACAATATTTCCAAGGTATGACTGTGTCAGTCAATTGCAGATATCTGAATGCCAGCTATGAAATTTCCTCAAGGGATGTGTGGGGCTGTTTGAAGACAAATGGGCTAAGAGTATTCTCCTCTGAAGATGTTCAAAGAGAGGCTCAGTGTCCACTCAAAAGGGATGTTTCAGGGAAGATGCAAGCACAAGTTGGAAGTATGAATGAGATGACTTAAAGTCCCTTTTAGCCCTAGGTCCTATTATTTATTTAGTCTAGACCTGTTAGAATGTTGAGAAACTAGTGCATTGTTTTTTAATGGGTGTCAAGGTAGATGCTGGGTAAAGCAATAATTTTGCTTCCCATATTCCCCCAGAAGAACCCTGTTATAACACTGCACATCTTCTATTGGTATGGTGTGCAGAATCCTATCTTTGATGGGGCAGTTCTGATTTCAAACTTCCTGACTCTCAGTTACGGGCACTTCTGCTGAACAGATGATCGGTTCTGATTTGAGATTTTGAGACCATTGGCATTTTTTCAGGACAATTCGATTTCAGGGATGAAAAAAGCAGGCCATTATTGTAGAGACAAAGTAGGAGAGATGAGATAGCTAACGTATTGCATCCTTTTGAGTTTCCTCATCCTTTGAATAGTTCACACAAAAGATCCCTTCTCTCTTCAATGTCTTCATCTTAATAAAAAAAAGTTCTGCTCGTTCTGGCAGAAATACATCTCACATGTGGTTAATTGTGAGCTCAGCTGGGAAAGGAGTAGTCACTTTTCAGTATAGATAATATCTGCGGTACCCAAGTAAGATAGGGGTTCCTGGGTGACTAGGAGAGAACCCCACCTAGGAAATTCCAATGGACTCTGAGAAATCCCAGGCACAGCTCCTAGAAGATTTCTCTTTCCTCTTAAAGGTCTAAACTACTGTATTAACACAGTATCTACACTTTCAATGACAGCTGTACAAGATAATATAAGCAATTATGCCTCATGTACAAGCATCTGATTGGATGTAACACAGTAATAAGATTAGATTATTCATTGCAAAGCTCTTTGTTGGATAGTATATACTGGTATATACAAGCCCTTTGTCATTTGAAAATATTACATGAATCAGTAGAGGGAACAAAGAAGCTTCTGGAGTGCTTGTAATGTTCTGTGTCTTGTTCTAGATGCTAGTTACCTGGGTGTGTTCAGTTTTCAAAAATTGATAGAGATGGACACTTAAGAGTTGTGTACTTCTCAGTATATATTTTATGCTTCAATACAGTGTTAAAAGAAAAGACTATTCACTACTTCCTTTCAAGATTTGTGTGCAGGAGGGGTAGATAATTCATATCAATGGGAAAATAAATGTCTGTGGTGAACTCTTCCACTTAAAGAGTTCAGGAGAAGGGAAATGATGGAATGGGGGAGTCTACCCAGAAGGAAGGCAGAAATTGTAAAGCCTCTGGCCAGCCTTCAGTGCTGCACAGAGATAAGCTCAAAAGTGCAAAGACTTTTGTTTAGCAAAGTAATGAATGTGTCTTTGAATGTGCAGAGGTAGATCCAGTCTGAGGAGGGAGTAGACAACTGACTGCTCTGCCCTTCAAACGAAGGGAATCTAATTTAGGGAATAGCTAAGGTGAAGAGATCTAGAGAATAAGGAACAAGAGAGAATACCTGAGGGAAATGACTGATTAAACTGTCAGTTGGTGTACTGGAGCCTGGGGAGTCAGTGCCCAAAGAACTTTTTTTTTTTCTTTTAAATCCTTGTAGATGCAGTTCTATCAGCCTTCAAAAACCACTGAAAGAGAGGGCATCCCCCAGGTAACTGATGTAGTCCTTTCTAGGAAAAAGATGAACTTGAGCCTCCAGGCTCAAATTGCAAGCTAAAATTACACATTGAACTTTGAGAAAACAATTGTTCCATCCAGGGTCCCATGGCTTGGCAGTAGGACTGGGACTGGTTTGAAAATGAGGTATACAGACAACTTTGGACAGGTGTAAGAAACCTGGCTCCCTGGTTCCTCCCAACCTCCCCGAAAAACAGCAAACTTGTTTTGTAGGAAAGGTTGCTGGAGAATATGTATCATGTGCTGAATGACATATCCAAACAGGAGGTAGATTTTAAATGCTTTTTGGGGACAAAATTGCTAGAGCTTTCTATGAACACACTTTGGGTGGAGTGATCATGAATGTCGGTTTGCCTTAGACGGATCAGTAATAAGAGCAAAAAAAAAAACCTTTGATGGTAATATTGCAGGTATTTATAGATTTTTTTTACTCCGTTTTATATTTCTTCTTGTTGCTGAGGAAATATGCAGTAAAGGAAGCCCTGTTAAACAGTCAGTCCTTCAAGTGGTAGAGAAGTCTGTCACATATTAAATGTTTTATAGCTGAACTTTATTACACTCAAACTTCACAGAGACATTTATGAACCTTATTGCATTCTGATATGAAGTGAGCCCAAAAGGTATTTATGATTTTATGGGAATGGAATTTTGAATTGCATGGAACGTTGAATGCCAGAGTTCAAAGTGATTTCACAAATGTTAATTTCTCTAGGGATCTTTAGGATCTTAAAAAAAAAATTCTGATGACTTCTACATCTTGCATCTAAGTTCTTTTTTTTTCAATTTTTGGAAAATGTGTACAGTTGCCTCAGTAAGAGGAATGTGGAGAGTTTGTGGTTTAGGCTGTATTCATGCCATAGTAAAAAGAGAGACCCTGTTTATGGCTAAAGGAGACATATTAGGAAAATATCATTTAATAGATAAACAGTCATACCCAGTTTGACATTTTTCTAACCCCTTCAAGGACACACATTCCTGAAGGTCTGTGAGTCAGTCTTTAGAATACATTTGGAAGATTAACTATTAGCTTGCCTTAGTAAGAGAATTTTCTGCAACACTGACCAATGGAAATTTCAGCCTTTCCAAGTCTCACTCATTCATGAATTCATTCCATGTTTACTGAATTCCTATTTTGTATCAGAACACTATGCTAGGGACAGATGATAATCAGAGGAAAATCATGATTTTCAAGGAGCTTATGGTTTAATCCCAATGATTAAGTAAAGGAATATCCATAGCTTGTTATATGATTATAGAAACATCTAATCTACTCAGGGTGTGGGTGTTGGGTGAATTCAGAGGTAACATCAGAATGATTTCTGGGAGGAGCAGAATCAGAACTGAATATTCAAGGATGAGTAAGATTAGGCAAAGAAACATGAAGATTGTTATTCCTGCACATAACTAGGGTAGATGGGGGAAGAATATATAACAATTCTGAGATCAGAAAGGAACAAGTTTAAAGACAAGTGAGACTCAGAATGCGGACCCACTTCCCAGTGGTATTAGCCACACTAAACTCAGCCTTAAGATGTAATACTCTTATGATCTCATTGTGTTTATTTTCATCATTGTATTAGTCTTAACATTTGCATGGAGACTGTAGTTTATATTTTGCTTTCGTGTGTATTAACCTATTTAATCTTTATGGCGGCCTTGTTATATAGATACTATCAGCTTCTAAATGAAGAAATGAATCAGAGACTTCAAGTGACCTACCCAAGGTCACATAGCTAGAATATGACTTTACTGGGCTCCGAAAGAATCCCATTTAACTCATATTCTGAGTCTGTCTACTGTGCTAAAGGATCTTCTTTTTGTAATTTTAAAAACATTTTCACCACAGGACCTTTTTAATAGTTTACTTTTATTGATTCATCATTGTCTATCTATCTGTCTCTCTCTCTCTATCTACTCATTCAATATACATTAATTGAGAATATATTATGTGCCAGGTGGGCATTGTTCTAGGTTCTGGGGATATAACAGTGAACAAAATAGGTAATTTCAGATAGTTTTTTAAAAAATATTTTTTTTGAGAAATCTTCACACGCATGGTCCATATATAGTGTGATGGTTAGATTCTGGTGTCAACTTGGCCAGGTGACGATGCCCAGTTATCTGGTCAGTCAAGAACTGGCCTGACTACTGCTGCAAAGATATTTAGTGGCTGGTTGATAAACTGGAAGACTGGCATATTAAATCATCCATCAGTTGATTGCATCTGTGGCTTTGATTCCATCTGTAATCAACTAAGGCAGGTCTCACACCAATCAGTTGAAGACTTTTAAGAGAGAAGAGAGACTCTTTCACTGCTTCTTCAGCCAGCGAGCCTCTCCTGTGGAGTTTGTCCAGACCCTTCAACAGAGCTGCGAGCTTCACAGCCTGTCCTGCAGATTTTGGACTCTTCCATTCCAAAAGTTGCATGAGACACCTTTATAAATTTTGTATTTGCAGATATCTTCTGTTGGTTCTGTTTCTCTAGAGAACTCTGACCAATACAGCTTGGTACCAAGAGTGGGGTGGGTCTTGAGAAACAGAATCTTAAAAACAGGTTATTACAGTTGTTTTTCTAGTCTGATTAGACTCAAAGGCACACTAATGACTCAGGTTCCAATAATCAAGGTGGCACTGACAGTTCATGGGGTGAGTTGGCAAAAGAGATACACCAAATGCCCATGGCCCCACTCCTACCATTACCTTCTCTTTCCCATACAAGAGCTGTG
This sequence comes from Myrmecophaga tridactyla, assembly GCA_004026745.1. Classification (NCBI taxonomy): domain Eukaryota; kingdom Metazoa; phylum Chordata; class Mammalia; order Pilosa; family Myrmecophagidae; genus Myrmecophaga; species Myrmecophaga tridactyla. The sequence continues at coordinate 50,914 of PVIY010002573.1, forward strand.
GCCTTTTGGGGAGTTCCTTACTGTCAGTTGACTGGGGAAGCGAACTCGGACCTGGTTTACAGATGGTTCTCCATGATATGCAGGTACTACCTGGAAGTGCACAGCTTCAGCACTACAACCCCACTCTGGGATGTTTTTAAAGGACAGTGGTGAGGGAAGTCCTCACAGTGGGTGGAACTCCGAGAAGTGCACCTGGTTGTTCATTTTGCTTGGAAGGAGGACTGGTCAGAGGTGCATTTGTGTACTGACTCATGGGCTGTTGCTAATGGTTTGGCTGGATGGTCAGAGACTTGGAAGGAGCGTGATTGGAATATTGGTGACAGAGAGGTCTGGGGAAGAGGTATGTGGATAGACCTTTCTGAGTGGGCAAAAAACATGAAGATATTTGTATTCCATGTGAATGCTCACCAGAGGGTGACCCCAGCAGAGGAAGGTTTTAATAATCAAGTGGAGAAGATGACTCATCCTGTGGATAAAAGTCATCCTCTTTGCTCAGCCACTCCTGTCACTGTCCAATGAGTTCATTAACAACATGGGCATGCTGGGAGAGGTGGAGGTTATGCATGGGTTCAACAACATGGACTTCTACTCACCAAAGCCGACCTGGCAATGGCCACTGCTGAGTACCCAGTCTGCCAGCAGCAGAGACCCACTGTCAGTCCCTGATATAGCACTATTTCCTGAGGTGATCTGCCTGTTACCTGGTGGCAGGTTGATTACATTGGACCGCTTCCATCATGGAAGGGGCAGAGATTTTTTCTAACTGGAATCAACACATACTTCAGATGAGGGTTTGCCTTCCCTGCATGCAATGCTTCTGCAAAAACTACTCTTTGTGGAGTTACAAAATGCCATGATGTCCACTATCATGCTATTCCACACAGCACTGCTTCTCATCAAAGAACCCACTTCACAGCAAATGAAGTGCAGGAATGGACACATGCTCATGGAATTCTCTGTTCTTACCATGTTCCCCATCATCCAGAGGAAGCTGGTTGATAGAACGGTGGAATGGCCTTTTGAAGGCCCAAGTACTGTGCCAACTATGTGGAAGCACCTTGCAAGGCTGTGACAATGTTCTCTAGGAGGCTGTGTATGCTCTGAATTAGCGTCCACTGTATGATGCTGTTTCTCCCATAGCCGGGATTCACTGGTCTAGGAATCAAGGAGGTGGAAATGGGAGTGGCACCACTCACTATCACCCTTAGTGATTCATTAGAAAAATTTTTGCTTTCTTTCCCTGAAATCTTAAGCTCTGCTGGTCTATAGGTCTTAGTTCCAAAAGGAGGAGTGCTCCCACCAGGAGACACAACAATGATTCCACTGAACTGGAAATTAAGACTGCTACCTGGCCACTTTAGGCTTCTCATGCCACTGAATCAATGGGCACAAAGGAGGATTACTACGCTGCCTAGGGTGATAGATCCTGACCATCAAGGAGAAATAGGAGTGCACCTACACAATGGAGTAAAAAAGAGTTTTCCTGGGATACAGGAGATCCCTGAGGGCATCTCTTATTACTACCGTACCTTGTGATTAAAATCAATGGAAAACTGCAACAAACCAATCCAGGTAGGACTACCAACGGCCCCAAAACTGCAGGAATGAAAGTTTGGGTCACCCCATCCGGCAAAGAACCACAGCCAGTTGAAATGCTTGCTGAGGGTAAAAGGAACATGGAATGGGTAGTAGAAGGTAGTGATAAAAATGAACTATGACCATGTGACCAGTTACAGAAATGAGGACTGTGATTGTATGACTATTTCCTCCCTGCTTTGTTAGGACTATGTATGCATTTGTTCATAAGCAAATATCTGTATTAGTTTGTGTATTAGTTTCTTAAATGCTGCCAGAATGCACTAAACCAGAATTTGAACAGCTTCTATACAGGGAATTTATTAAGTTACAAATTTACGGTTCTAAGACTATAAAAATGTCCACACTAAGGTATCCATGGAAAGATACCTTAATTCAAGGAAGGCCGATGGGTCCAGAACACCTCTGTCAGCTGGAAAGTCAGGTGAATAGCATCTTTTGGCCCTTTGCTCCTGGGCTCAATTGCCTTCAGCCTCTGTTCCTGTGTGGGTTCCTCACTTTGTTTCTCCAAGGCTGGCTTTCATTTCTTGGCTTCCCTTGGCTCTCTTCAGATTATAGCTTGCTTAATATCTCATGGTGACATGTGCTGGGCTCCAAGCCTCTCCAAACATCTGTGTCTCTGTGCTCTACGTGTTGGCATCTGTGTCAGCTCTGTTCTTTCCAAAGTGTTTCCTCCTTTAAAGGACTCCAGTAAACTAATCAAGACCCACTTGGAATGGGTGGAGTCACATCTCCATCTAATCAAAAACTCACACTTATAATTGGGCATTTCATGTCTCCATGGAGATAATCTAATCAAAAAGTTTCCACTCACAATATTGAATCAGGATTAAAAGAAACATTGCTTCCACAAGATAGGATCAGGATTAAAATCTGGCTTTTCTGCGGTACCTAATAGCTTCAGACCAGCACATTCCACCTATGTGTCCTCCCTGTCCTGCATCGCCATTGAGATTTACACTGCTGGGACTCATGTCCGACATAGGGAGGAGGGCAGTGAGTTCACCAGCTGAGTTGGCTAAGAGAGAGAGAGAGACCACATCTGAGCAACAGAAAGCGTTCTCTGCAGTGGCTCTTAGGCATAATTATGAGTAGGCTTAGCTTGTCCTTTGCAGGAATAAGTTTCATAGGGTTGAACCGTAGATTGAGGGCTAAGCCTGATGAATTGGTTGTCCCCACTGCTTGTGAGAATATCAGGAATTTCCTAGTTGGGAATTTAGAAGTTGAATATTTTCTCTTTTCTCCTCAGTTCCCCAAGGAACTACCCAAATATTTTTTTATTCACTGCCCAAATTATCCTGGGATATATGGGGACATCACACTAACTTGTATAAACCAACAAGATCTCATGCCCTGGTAAAGATTCCATACAAGTTAAATTAGATAATATGCTTCTAATTTAATATAAATTTTGCACCAAATAAACATCCTTTCCTTTTGTCTCACACAGAAGTGGAAGTTTTAAAATATGGACCTTATCATCCTTTACCCTGTATTCTGATTTACCTTAGTCCTATCCAAATCATCGTCATTCATATCACTAGTCAAAGTCTGATCACTTTTTCAACTTTTTTAACAGTTGCTTTAGGGGTACTGCTGACTTTCATAGCTTCAGAGCTCTAACTCTGAGTCTTATCTGTTACATAAATACCCAAAGTTTCAGGAAATGACCTCAGAATTTAGAAATAACAGTTACAACTCTGGAATATATGTGACTGCTGTAAGAACTTACAATTTAGGACACTTTACAATAGGCCCCAACCTGATAACCCATGCTCTCAACTTCAATTCTGATTTTGTATATTATAGTTAGTCCATATGAGTGAGGCATGATGATATTTGTCTTTTTTGCTTCTGCCATTTCATTCAACACATTGTCCTTAGTTGCATGCACTGTCACTTAGGTGCATGCCTCACAACTTCATTTCTTCTTGCAGCTGCTCTTTAGTCCATTGCATGGGAAAGGACATACAGTGTTGTATGAGAAGGGACAATTCCCTCTTCCATTCTTCAGTCATTGTACCCTTAGGCAACCACCATCCATTGTGAATTGTGAACACTGCTACCATAAACACCAGTGTGCAAATGTCCATTTGTGTCCTTACTCTCAGTTCCTCCAGGTATATATCTAGCAATGGGGTTGCAGGATCATATAGCAATCCCACACCTAGCTTCCCATGGAACCATCACACTGCCCTCCCAAGGGCTGCACCTCTTAGCTTTCCTACCAACAGTGAATAGGTACATCTCTTTCTCCACATTTTCTCTAGCATTGTTTCTCATTTTTAAATAGTTTCATTCACATATCATATAACAAGATTGTTTTTATTCCTATAAAAATAAACACCATAGTACGATAGTGACTGGAGAATGGGACTGCATTTGGTATAATTGCTTTTACTTCCTTCGTCCTCCAATATCTATCAAGGATTTATTTCTATCTGGGTGCTCACATATGGATGCTATCCAGCAAAAATCTACTAAATGTTTTCATGGACAAATCACATGACCCTTTTCCACTATTGCATCACTCTATTGGATAGAAAGGGAATTTCCATTTATTGAGGGACCAGCAAATGCCAGGCTCTTTGTTAGACACTTTCTTTCTTTTTGTTTTTGTATGCTGTATGGCAGGGGTCACATTTCATTCTTTTTCCATGTGAGTAGCTGTTATTGCAGTACCATTTGTTGAATTGCTTGTTTGTTTGTTTGTGAAGTGCATGGGCTGGGAATTGAACCCAGGTCTACCACATGGCAGACGAGAATTCTATCACTGAATTACCCGTGCACCCCCTAGATATTTTAAGAGTCTCATGGATAGGATGCTGGTGGAGTCCACTAAAACATTAGAATTCTCTTCCAGTTGATTCTTTGGTTACTTGGCAAGTACACTGATCACTTCCTTTCTCCCAGAGGCAACATCCTAGGAGACAAGATCCTGGGATTACTGTGCCCCAGCTGCTTAGGTGTTCTGCTCATAGCTGTCCCTGCTGATAGCAGCCAGCACAAGGTAGCTGCCCTACAAAGGCTCCTTTATAAGCTGTTTCTCTGTAGAGCCTAGTTTCTTTCCAAACTTTAAATGCTGTTGAGGTTACCTTGCTAATCACTATTAAAAGACGACTCACTAAGGATGATCATAAAATGCTCAGCAGCCACAGTCTGTCACAGGTAGGACACTTTTCAAGAATACTGTAGGGTCACACTGGGTCCCAAATATTATTGGCATCATAAACTTGACATCACACCACCTTCCTTTCCACCAGAACTGATGCTCCAATATTAGAATAAGAGACCACAGAGCTGGGTCCTATTGGAATGTTCTGGGAACAGAACATTCTGGGAAAAGAACAGTGTGAAGGTTCCAGTTTTGTTGGGGAGGAGGTCGCAGCTGCCCTGCTCTATTCCATCACAGCAATCTGGATGTCTTTTCTAATTAGCTGATTATAACTTGGAAACTTAAACAACCATGCTTGAATGAATTAAAGATGGCATAGTAAAACATTCCAGGATAGATTTGACAGTTGGAGGACAGGAGCGCTGTGAGAGCTCTGGACCCAGAAGTGAGCCCTGGGGCAGTCGTGGACGAGTCCTTCCTAGTTATCCTTTTTTGTGCAGAGTTGGCCTTTGAGTCTGGGACAGGCATCTTGGCTTTAAGAGTGTGGCACTGCCTCAGCACATAGAACCTCTTCTCCTTTCTAGCTGGGTGACTTGGAGCTAGTTAGCCTTTATGAGCCAGTTTCTGCATCATTAAAATGGCATTGCAAAAAAAAAAAAGGAATTGCATTTCTCATCATGGGATTGTTTTGAAGTTGAAATAGAATAACAGGTGCTATAGGTTTGCTTCAACACCGGCAACTTGCTGTGCAGATACACAAGAATGTGGGGTTTTTATGGGAAACGCTTCAGCGGCAGCCTAATCCCCCTGAGTCTGAGGGATTACACATAAAAAGATCCAGCATAGTAACTCTGCTTCATCTGGAGCAACAGCTTGAGCTTAAGTGACCCATCATTTTCTGTTCACCTGGTATTTATACTTCTCCAAATACAAGGTGTGATTTGGGTTTTGTTAATTTTATGTAGAACATCCTAATAAGGCAATATTTGAGCCATGTTTGAACTGTAGGCCTTTCTTGTTTTTAGCATATATAGGCCTATATAAGATTATTTGACATGCTCCCCGATTCCTGTCTCAATCAGCAGTAGCAGGACTGGTTTTAGCCAAAGTCTGGGTTTGGGCCTTTTTTCTTGAAAGAAGTTTTAAGAAATGAGGATGACGTAAAGGCATAATACATCATAGCTATATATGTAGACTGGATGTCCAGAGCTAAAGCTCAGTTAATGACCTAGAGACTAAACTGTGGGCTACTAAGGAATAAGTCACTACAGAACAAGGTGGCAAGCAGCCAGGTCCCCCAAAGGACCCTGGTGAGACCACATCAGTCCAGCTGGCTCACCCATCTCTAAGGAGGAAGGCACTGCGTTGGAGCATTGGGCCACACTTCTATGCAGACAGCACCAGGGGCAGGGCTTTTTGGCTCTGAAGCACAATCATCATTTATATACAATGGCTGTGTCTGATTAAGTACAATCTCAGGAAGATGGAAACTGTGGCTGGCTGGCCCCAAGTATTCATTATTAGGTCAAACAGTTTATTCAGTGACAGTTAAAATAGCTGATTTATAGACATAAAGAAGTAGGATTGCTGGTCGTTCTTTCTACTGTTCCCTCAAACTGTCAGAATAAAGCACATGGTGAAATGGCTTCGACTGACTTTTTTTTAGAGGAATTCATAGCTGCATTTGAACAAAACAGGAAGTGCCAGGGGGTTAACCACAGAGCCTTGTAATTTATTTCTCTTACATCTTCAGGGAAAGGAAAGAACCTCACAAGTTGCAAAACTGGACACAAATATCCTTTTTTGGGTGGTGAGAAGTGAGATGGGGTCTGGTCCTTCTGGCTCCATATCTGGGAAACCAAGTTGAGTCCCGTTGCGGACGTTGTGTTTGGGTCCTTTTACTCAAGGCTGTGACTGTGTCCTCTGAGGAGAAAGCCCATGAGGACTGGTCGTGATCCAAAGAGTCATATGTGTTTTGACCTTTTCTCATTTTCAGCCTTGCAGCTCCTGTCATTTTCCAAATCACAGTTTTAACAACCTCTTCCTTACCCCAAATCATTTTAAATGGACAGAACCCTTTAAAATATCTTGAAAAATCACAGGTTTTATAAAAAAAAAATGAAATTGTTGGAAATTGGCTCCATCACAGAGGATTCTTACCTCTGAAAGTCTTTTGGGGTACATGATCTGGGCAACAATGCAGCTTCCGATACCCCCCTTAGATGCAGCAGATGGGGGAGGTTTGCTATTTCTGGCTATTGGGTCCACAAAATATTCCAAAAATTTTCTGCTTCTTCCTGTCTTGAAATGATACAAGTCCTGTCCTTGGATCATGAATGCATCGCATTTCTATTTGATATTATTTTCTTGGAGACTTTCTTAGAAAAATAAAAGTCTTAAGAACACTTTTGGAGTAAGCTGTCTTGGTTTCTCATTTCACTGATAAAACTTAACACTGGTCTACTCTAGCATGTTAGTTTAGCGTTTTAGTGTGGTGATAAAGAACTTGTTATGTGGAATTAGGCAGCCTCGGGTTTGAATCTAAGATCCCTATATATTTACTGTTTGTCTTTGAGCAATTTCCTTCAGAACTCTTAGCCTCGTTTCTGACAGCTATAAAATGCGCATAATAACAGAATATTCTTCCCAGGGCTGAGCATTATAAACATTCAGTTCATGGTAGATACTTATGAGGATATAGTTAGAGGAGAGCTGTGCAGACATTCAGTGTGTTATGAGAGCTAGAGCTGATTCGTTATACACAAGGTGTCAAATTGGGTCTCACTAAGCAAAAGATGGATCTTGGAGTTGGGCTTAGGATAAAGGAGTGATTGAATTTTTCTTTTGGAAAAAAAATGAATAGTTTGCAGTTGAAAAAATATTTCATGGACTTCATTGAAACTTCTAATAGCTAGTATGAGCCAGTTCGGCTGAATGTCTGTTATTTGGGTCTGGACAGTGAGGGATGCCGTACAAAGCTCTTCTGTGTCCAGGTTGAGTAGCAGCCATATGATATTCCCAGACATACCTTCCCAAGCCACATGACACAGTGCCATGCCGAGCATGGAGGGTCTGTATATTTCTCTTTCCTGTTTTTACACATTCCACGTTGAATTCAAATGCAGAGTGAGCATTTGAATGACCTATGTGTTGAAAATTAAATCTAGCAAGACAAATTTTAGGGACTCAATTTTAATGAGAAAGAGAGAGAGAAACTAGAACTAAGTATTGCCCTCTCCCCTGACTGGTAGCTCCAGAAACAGATCCTGAGTACCTGCTGTCAGTGGCAATCCACCACGCAAGCAAGACATAGTTATCCCAAGAAGTGGATACTGTGTGTATAGGTATTTAACAGATAGACCCTTGAATATGTATTTGGGACTCATTCAAGAGCACAAATTTGGGACAGGCATGAAGAATTGGAGGGGACCATTTGGTTGCATTCAAGTTAGTTGTATGAAAGGATCTAATGTATTACAGAAGCAATCGTAATATTTGTGGATGAAGTAGAATGTCAGTTGGACTCCTAAGAATGGAGTCATTATGATTTGGCAGGGGGGAAAATGAAATACTTTGAAGGTGCTGGCAGAAGAATGTTCCTTCTAAGGCAGCACCCTGAGGCTGACAGACGTAAACGAATGAGTTAATGTGGATGATTCTATGGCAGTCCTGGGAATACAGGGTGAGGGTAGTATATACTGGTGGGGGTAGGGAAAATGGAGGGACAGGAAATACATTTTATGGATTGAGAGCCACAGAGGTCAGAGAAGAAAATAAAGATGTGAGTGTAAAGTGTTGAGTACATGGAATCTGAGGGAGAAAGGGGTGAGTGTGAAAGGAGTGGTCCAATGAGAGGAGGGGAGAGGCTTTATAGTACTTTCCAGGTATAACATTTCTTGACTGTCAGGATGTAGATGAAGTATAGTTTCTCTATTTTTAATGTAATATTATAGGAGTAAACCAGTCAGGGCATTGGCAAGAAACAGATGGCAAAACTGGGTAATTTGAGGAAGTTTAATAAAGAAATGAGGTTCAGAATTGTGGGCAGCATGCAGGAAATCACAGGGGATGATGGTGGGTGGGAGAATTTTCACCCTTAGCCTGAAGGGACAAAGGCAAGGAGTAGCTAATGGGAGCCTGATGCAGAGCACCGCGTGGAGAGGGCTATACCGCGGGGCTTAGTCCTTGGGCGGCAGAGTTGGTGGCGAAGCTTGGAGAGATGGTCTTTCTACTTCTCATGAATGTAGGAATCTTCTCTGCATACGATAGTGTATTGGTTTCTTCCTTTCTAGCCAACATTTTTTTTAACTTCTTTTTATTGTATAATATAACATATATACAAAAAGAAAGAAAAAAAAAACAACAGTTGTCAAAGCACTCAACAAGTAGTTACAGGACAGATCCCAGAGTGTCATGGGCCACCATTCCACCATCTCAGATTTTTCCTTCTAGCTGCTGTAGATCATAGGAGGTCTGGCCAACATTTTAAGATTAGTATAATGTAGCAGTTAAGAGCACAGACTTTGAATGAGAAGTTAATGCTTAATGGGTACAGAATTTCTGTTTGGAGTGATGGGAAAGTTGTGATGATGGCTGGTGATGGTGGTAGCACAATATTGTGAATTGTATAACTGAATGTGGTGAAAAGGGGAAATTTTAGGTTGTATATATATTATTAGGAAAAAAATAAAATAAATAAGTAACCATGGGACTGTACAACACAAATAGTGAACATTAATGTAAACTGTGGACAATTATAATATTCTCACAAGTTGTAAAACAGTACGACACGTAAAATATTAATCATGGGGTCAGGTACATGGGAACTCTGTATTTACTACATGACTTTTCTGTAAATCTATAACTTCTTTTAAAAAAACCAAGAATACAGGTATTAGAATCAGGCAGCTCTGGGACTGAACTGTGTGTCCCTTCCTGACCGTGTGATTACATCTGAGGGAATGCATGTTTTCAAGCATTTCATGAGATAGAGAATGTTAGTTCTATCATGATGGCTTCTGCTGATACTAATAATTGTGAAGTAGATTCATCTTTTCCCCCTTGGGATTAGTTTACTGGCCCCTTAGGCCAGTCTTAGGAAAGACCCATGGACAAGAGAGGAAGCAGCATGCACCATGGAAGATATGTGTGTATGTATATATATGTACATGTATATCTATGGATGTGTAGACACACACACACATACACACACACATACCTGCATATTTTATCAGAGTCTCCCCTTGTTGCTGAAGGAGCAGAGAAAGAGGAAGAAAAGACCACTCTTTTGGGGGTATTTCTTCACCCTTTCTCCGTTGTAAAAATTGAGCAATCACAGGAGAACTGTTATATATTTGGTGGAAGTCAGTAAACTTCTAACAATGTAGGGGCTTCGTTGGGCATTAAAGAATTCCCCCAACATTTCTTACCCAAGTAAAATCTGCATGTCTGCTTTATTTCCAGTCCTTTCTTTTGCCTGCCTTAGGAGTGGCCACTGAAACCACACATCTAACAGTTCTTTACTTTAAATATTGACTAAGAAAAATAACAGTATAAGAGCAGCTTAAAAGACGCAGAAAATTTCAGGCAGGCTGTATCTTCCTCAGCCAGGGGGCTTGTCCTAGCTTTTCAGATGGCATCCTCTTATTCTTGATGAATGCTCAGAGGAGGAGGGACAAGAAAGCAGCCCTTAATGTATCTCAAAAACAAAAGTAAAACAAGAAAAACTGAAACAACAAAACCTTTCCATTTCAGTTTAGTGTGCGGTGGGAAAAAGGTGATGGTTTTAAAAAGTGTGGCGTTGCATTCAGATTTGGGTTAAATTGTTGGATTTGCCACTAGGTATGTAATGTGGACAAATTCCTTGATCTCACTGAAAATCGGAATTTTCATCAATAAAGTAGAATTGTTTTGAGAATTCAGTGAGACAGTCTATTTAAGTGTAAAACATGCTGTCTGTACATACAAAATATTTAAGAAGTATTGGCCATTATTATTATTATAAAATTACCTCCTATGTCAATGCCTGCTTAAGAAATATTTGTCTTTCTTCGTTAGATTCAAAAATTGTAAAAATTCTCTGTCCCCAAAACCAACACATGTGCTGGCATTCACAACAGTTCCATTCGGTCCCCCAAACACCCTCCCTTCCAAATGCCCACCTCACCTCCCTCCTCCCAGGCATTCCTTCCAGCACTTGGACTTCTCTGCAACATGATTTGAGTTTGACCACGTGCAAGCCAAACAGTAAGCAACCACTATTTGGTTTGGCTGTTTGCTTGACACCAACCTATTGCTGGTGAAAGTTTGTGCTTTTAAAAAGAAAGATCTTTCCAAATGATAAACTTCCAATTACATATTTGGTGCCTTAAATTTATTAGGGCTGCTACAATGAACAAACTGTCCTTGTTCCTTGTTTCCAAGAGCGACTCTAGTTAAAAAATCAAATTTCTGTCCAGTGATGCATTTTTAATATTTGTTTTCATTTCAGATTTAGGGAGAAAAGCATGGGTCCTCCTGTTCTATGGAAGGCTGTTGCTTCAGGTATCACCACTGGTGTTTTTTGCTTTGACTTTTACCTGCCTGAGAGGTATCTCTCAACTCCTTCACTCTGTTTCCAGGAAAACCAAATTATAATGTATCTAGTCAGACAATGGTTTTCGATCAAGTTATTTTTATTTTATTTTTGCAGGTATATGTTAAATTGCAAAACAAACGTTCCTTCATAAATCTCATTTGAGAAGTTTTGAAATTTGTTTGTAAGTTCTGGATCCATATTCTTCTTTTTTTTTAGCTCTTTAGTTAGTTTTTTCTTTTTCTTTTACTTTTCCAAATCTTTGACTTCGTCTCTTGCATCCTTTGCTAACTTCCTAAAAAAAACAAAAGCACTTGTCTGTCCCCTTCATCTTCACTGGGGCAGAAACAACAAAAACAGAGAGAAAACATGTAAGTTGACAGGAGAGTTTCCTGGACTGAGCTTGGTTACTCGAGTCAACTCAGGAGTTGGTGGTCACCAGCTCTGGCCCTTAGGGCAGCCTGGAGCTGGGCCTTAGAAGGCTCACACACAGCTGCTGAGCAGTGCCTGGAGTTCGTGTCGAGAAGTGTTCTAGGCAAAAGGAAATTCATTCTGTTCTCTCCCACTAAAGACCTGAAGAAGGCCTTTCAGATGTCTTTACTGTGGCAAGAGTCTGTAAAGAACAGATTGTCTCGTTTTCTATTCCCTTCTAAGCAACAGGCAATTCAGTCTTTATCTGACAGTACTTAGACATATTTCTCCTCTTCATCAGTCAATCCCTCTATGGAATCAGGCCCAGGTAGCTGAGAATTCTTTTTCCCCCCCAATCAGTTTCTCCCCAAATCTCAGTTAAACAAGGAGATAAAGTAGACAGTTGTTGATCTGCTTGAATTTCAGGGATGATAATAATAGCAAACACATACACAGTGCTCACTGCATGCCAGGGATTGTTCCAAACACTTTTTGTATATTGTCTGGTTTAGTCATCATGGTAACCCTGTGAGAGATGCTACTATTCCCATTTTACAAATGTGGAAACTGAGGCACAGAGCCATTTGCTCAAGGTCACACAGATAACAAATAGTTGACAGTCTGGATCTAGCGTCCATACTCTTGACGACTATCATACTGCTAGCTGAGAATTCTTGCTCCTTCTTCGGATACCCGAAGACAGAAACAAGTGTTGCTCCTGCCCCCTCTCTAATCATGGCATTCCACTGACCCCAGCACTATCTAATTATCTATCTCTCTTGATCTCCATCCCCAAATGGTGCTCTGTTATTCCTGATCTGGATGAATGATACATGCGTCCTGGTTATAGGAATTGGAGTTGGGGAGTGGGGTAGGGGGCGGTGGTATCAGATCTAGGTTGGGGACCTTTAAGGTGAAAGATGATAAGGGCACACTGGCATATCTATTCCAGAATAAAGTGTGGACGAGAAATGAAATCACCTCCCATGTGTGCCTTCCTGTGCATGTGCAAATGCTCACTCCCCTCTCCTCGAAACCTCCTTGCCTGCTATACCAGCGCAAGGAGGGTCACTTAGGTCTCTCTTCATCCAAGTTCTTCCCTTCAGCTCCGATTTCTCCAGCTCTGTCTCCTGTGTAAGGCGCTCTACCTGTCCTTTGAATGGGACTATTTCTTAAGGATTAGACTTCACATTTCTTCTCTTGATATATCCCCTTGTGGAATCATCCACTCTCTTTTACCTCACTTCACATGACTTTCTACATCTGTTATCTCCAGCCTTGAAATTCGAGTCCCATATTTCCAAATGACTTATGCGTGGACAATTTTTCTTCAGATTGGTCTCCTTCCATGCCCTATTTTTTGCCCAAGGGTATTACCACTGTTATAGGCTTTGGGAACCTTAGAAACATCTTAGATTAGTCTTTTTTCCTTTAACCCCACGTATCCATTCAGTGAGTTAATCTTGCATACCAACTCATTGTAAACGCTTTGAAATATGTTCTTGCTTTTGTTTTAAAAATAACTTTTCTCATTATAAAAGTGATTTTTATGTATATTGCAGAAAAAAACATGGAAAATGCAGAAAAGCACAAAGAAGAAAATGTCATATATGATCACACCTCAAAGATAATCATTGTTTATACATCTCCAGTCTTTGTTTCCAATCTTCTAATGCTGGACATTTATTATTTTTTTCACTATTAAAATAATATCTGAGGGTAGGCAATGGTGGCTCAGTGACAGAGTTCTCGCCTGCCATACCAGAGGCCCAGGTTCGAATCCCAGAGCTTGCCCATGCCAAAAAAAAAAAATAATAATTTTTGACATGAACCAATAAGACACATAGAAAGACACTGACAGATTTTACCGCATGCAAATTAAACACTTCTTTATGGTTAATGACATGGTAAAATTAAAATAAACTTACAAACTGGGAGAAAATATTAATAATATGTATAACAGGAAAGAGGCAATAAATCACAATATCTAGATAGTGACTACAATAAATTTGAAAACAGCCAACCGTCAAGTTGAAAATGGGAAAGCATTAGAGCAGGCAACTCAAAAAGAGGAAACAAATGAAAGTAAGTTCAGTAGAAATGTTGTCTCTTTGTTTTAAAATTGAATTAATATGTTTCAACTTCTACTTTAAATTATAGAAGTATCACATTTTCATCTTAACATATTTAGTTAATATAGAGAAGTATAAAAAATATGAACAACCCATCCAGCTAAAGATGATCACATTTAACATTTTGTTGAATATTCTTTCTATATTTATTTATCATAATAAGAGCCTTTGCTTTCCTTTTAAATCCATTATTTTGCCTATTATAAATATTTTTATGAATATAATCATAGCAACAAAATATAATACAAAATAAAACCTTGAAAGAGAAGCTTTAAAAAGTATAAATTAATGATTGGAAGAAAATAAAGTGGTATTAGTAAAATTATTATCAAAGTAGAATTTTTGGTCACAAAGTAAAAATATTAAACAGAAAGTTAAAATCATCATTTGCTTTTTTAAAAAGGCACAATCTCAAAACTCTGATTTTTAAATTACTTTCATTTGTTTATCCTTATTTAGTGAATAAACTTTTTCTCATTATAATTCCTTCTGCTTTTGAGATTATATTTCTATTTATCCCATATTAATTTTGGGGCACAATTTTCAGAAAAAGTACTTTCTTCTGCTTATTTTATGTTTAATTTGCTCTTCGTTTTCTAGTAGTTGGAATTCTTTTTCTAGTAGTTGGAATTCTAGTAGTAGCTGAATTTTAGATCACTGATTTGAGAACTTCTTTTCTAATATAAACAATTAATTGTATACATTTCCCTTTAAACATTGCTTTCTCTGCCTGTCATAAATCATATAGGCTTTTTTACATTTTCAATAAAAAATTTAAAAATATTTTCTAAGTTTCCCTGATACCTTGTTTGACTCTTGGGTTATTTAGAAATGTGTTTTAAAATTTCCAAATGTTAGGGATTTTCCAGATTTCTTTTTTCTTTTCCATGGTCAGGCACCAGAAATTGAACCCAGATCTCTGGCATGGCAGGTGAGAACTCTGCCTGCTGGGCCACCGTGGCCCACCTTCCAGGTATTTTTAATTGACTTCTTTTGTTGTTTAATTCCAGATGCTCAGAAAAATATTTAGTATGATATCAGTCCTTTTACATGATTTGATGATTGTTCAAATTAGGCCCAGAATCTGTTCAACCTTAGTGAACGACCTAAGTGTAACTGGAAATAATGTATATTCTGCTGTTGCCATGTGTTCTGTAAATGTCAAATTGGTTGTCAGTGTTTTTCAAGTCTTCTATATCCTTACTGATTTTCCTACTGAGTGTTCTATCAACTACTGAGAAAGGAAGGTTAAAATCTGGGCTCAAAGCCCCTTGGTGGTTTATATGGATTATCACTTTACTTTTTCTAAGAGAAGAGTCCTAAAGTAGAGTTTTGCCACCTACGGGAACAACGGGGGTGGGGGTCCTTTCTCGTGCCTTCTGCCCTATTTCCAATCCTTCCTATGGGCACCCAGTGGAAGACCATGAAGAAAAGGTGGCAAGTGAAAGCAGACATTTCTAGTATTGGGTACCCTATGAATTCTAAACTCTCAAGGTAGCCTGCATTTGTCCTTTAAGATTTTAGTAAAATTTTTTTCTTTTTACTTACCTACCTCTTTCTCTTATACTGGGCCTAAGGAGAAACATAGTATTTATTCCATTTCTCATCCAAGAGGATAGCCACCCTTTGGAATTCAGATCACCTGGTTGTCTTGCAAATTCAGCTTTTTGATGGGCTAAAGAAAACTGAAGATTTTGCAGATTATCTGCTTTTGTCTTGTTGTTAGGGTGGGAGTGATGTTCTTGTGCAGCTTTCTGCATTCTAAGTGAAACCAGGACTCAGATTTTAATGCTACTTAACTACAATTTTAACCTATCCTTGACACAAACCTACAAAGGTAACTGATACCATAAATTTTTGAGGGTTTTTTTTTTTTTTTTTGTCTTTTTGCTGTGTGAATTGGCTTGCTTTGCTGTGTGAATTGGCTTGCTTTTGAGCTTTCACCTCTCCCAGTTGAGGATTTAGCTATAAGGTCTTTAAACATAAACATTTTTCTTTAAACTTTCCACCTATTAAAATTGTTTTAATTATTTTTTTCCAATTCTTTTTGGTCCTAGTAGGTTTTTGGTTTTGTAGAAACTGAAAAAGAAAAAGAAAATTTTTTGTTTTTAAATTCAGTTCTGAAAAGTTTATCGCCACCATATTGATTGATTCAGTGTCATATATGTTCCCCTATTTTAAGTTGTCAGGATAAATTTCTAAGCTTGCATTCTTCTCTTCCATTCTTTTGATCTTTAAATAATGTTTTCATGTTCTATACTGCTCCTTGATTTTATATCGTGTGTTTTTGTTTTGTTTTGTTCGCATGGGCAGGCTCCAGGAATGGAACCCAAGTCTCCAGCATGGCAGGTAAGAATTCTGCCACTGAGCCACTGTTGCACCACCCTATATTGTGGTTTTTTTTAACATAATTATTTTTGCACTGCCCTCAACAATGTTCTTAACATATTGCTATTCAAAAATTGCAATACATAATTTTTATATTCTTTTTTTTATGACTAAAGGGCTTCTTTTAAGTCCTCACAGTGATGTTTTTCAAATTCCACTTTTGATTCATGTTGAGTTATTATTTCAGTGTTATTGAAATTTTCCCAAAGGATAAGATTTATTACTTCTTTATATTTGTTTTATGATTTCTCCCAAGACCCATTTTACTCTTTTCACCTCTTACTTTACAATGTCTTCCTTGTTATTCACTATGCAATATTTGAAACAAACAACAAAGATATCTTTCAGATATGACAAATGGGTTTCTTTATCAATATTTACATTGCTTTAGAATAGAAAATGTTTGCTATTTTCTGCCATCTTCTCAGAAGTCTCCCAAAACAAGAACTTTTAAAATTTAATTAAAAATTAAACTTTAATTTAAAAAGTTTCTGTATAAAGATATGTTCAGAGAATACATGAAAAGAGTTTACATTTACATTTTAATTCAAAGATTTCCTCATGGATTACATATTTGTTAGACCACACAACAAATAACCTTTTGTAGAAAACAACATGTTGTTCAGACAGTATAGAACCAGAGTTATACTTCTTTTTGTTTCTCAGAAAGCTTTTGGAATAAGACAACAGAACATGACTTATTTTAGGAAAACAATTTCTTTTATGAGATGCTTTGTTTTATTATCCATTGAGTAGATTGTGGTATCATGAGAGATCCGTTATTGGATTCCTATAATCAGAGTTAATTCATCTCAGACGACAGGGAAGGACTGGCTCTGGTACTCAGTTTTGAGAACTTTGGCAAGACAATGTCATATTTCATATCCTTTTGTCATGCCTGTAATTGATTTCATCATTGTATATATTTTTTCTTTTCAAGTTTCCTTTCAGCTCTTTCCAAATTCAGACTGTATTGATGAAAAAAAAATCCATTTATAGTGAATTTGCTTAGGATAATGGAAATGAAATTTGGAATTTGAAAACCTTCTGCAGGCAGAAGCTATCTTCGCAGAGTGGAGGAGTGACATGAGCGAGAAGGGAGCCCCTTCTGCTAAGGCACTGAGCACCGGCTGCCATTATTCTATCCGGTTGACACTGGCAGTTGTGGGACTGAACGTCCAGCAATGACAGCAATGACATCAATAGTTCTGACACCACTGTGGCTGTGGTCGCTTCCAGTCTTCTTAATTGCTGATGGTGTGCGTTGCTGTACACGTGAGGGGACGCTGGGCATGTGGCTGCTGCCTGGTGGCCGTGGATGAAACCTTGTCCTCTGAAATTGTCTCTGGCAGGGAGAACATCTCGTGGTGGGTCTGTGCTAGAGTGGGACTTTGGGCTTCTCTGGATGAGCTTTAGAGAGATTCTGTTTCTAGTCTGTCTGTTAGAACAATGCAGCAGTTCTCTACCTCAGGGGCACATTGGGACTTCCTTGGGAATTATTTAAAAATCTGGATGATTTGTATAACACCTTATACAAACTATATAAATTTGTATAACACCTTATACAAATTATACGTAGAGTGAAAATTATCTAAGTAGAACATTTTATTTGTTTTATTTAAATGTAATCTACTTCCTTTAGAAGAGATAAATTCTCTTGGATCTGGGTGTTGACATGAAATAAATTATTTTTATTACATTGTTACTTAAATATGTTCAAACATAAAACTTAGAATACATCCCTTATGTTAAAACCCTTATGTAACCATAAAAACAAAAATACAATTAGATTTAATAAATGCAAAATTAAAAACTAATAAAATCAAAATTGGCAACAATAATTTCAAATGACTACATATTTTGTTGCAACTAAATTAGTGTGGTATCAACAGTAAAAAGAGGCAGTTTTTAGACTGATTCGCTTTATAATCTATTTCTTAATTTTGGCTTGAGTAATTGTAATATTGAGAAGCCTTGTTTAAATTGGAATTTATGGTTTTGGTACTAATCTAGTTTCAGAGAACCAGTCTTCTATATACCTGAGTTTTTACAAGGCAGCTATACCAGAATGATGATTTTAATGTTGAAACACTTGATTACCATGTGTAGCCATCGTTTGCTTGGGGTTTAGATTAGCTTTGAGATGGAATTGAAGTCTTCAATGACAGACATCTAAATTAATTGTTGCAATCTGGAGTTGAAAAAGTCTGCACCATGAGTTTTCCAGTACTGCTAATGAGCCAAAACAAAATGGGAACTTCAAAAGAAGATATCAATGCAATACATGTGTACAATTTTGAATATGGTACTCGAGGCTCAAGATATTTTGAAATCGTCAAGCTTGTGTGTGTGTTTATTACTGGCAGTTAAAAGTAGGTCATCAACGTATTCCAAACTATGCTTGCTTTGTATTTCAAATAATACCATTAAGATGAAAACAGGCTCCTGCAATCCCTTTGCCATCTATCTAAGAGTGCCCAAGTATCTGCAACTCTCAGAAAAAAAATGTTGTATATCATAGAATTATAAAGATATCTTTAGTAAATCTGGGAGTTTTGATGTTTGTTTTCTTGCTTGGCTACATAAGAGGCTGGAAACCAGGCTGTGGTGAGCTGAAATCATACCTCCGGATATTGAGCTTCGGAGCTATGCAGTGGTCAGAATTCTTTTGTGCATGTGCAGTGGTGAAGACAGCTGTTATTAAGATATCTTTGGGAGCAGCCACCCCAGGTCCCCTTGTGTTTATCTCTCTCACCTCTAATTCCAGGACTATTTGATTTTTCTTCTATTCCAGTAGAAGCAGGGATCTCTAGATTAGAAATGACTAGGAAAAAAACATGGAAAAGATTATGTGCCCCAGCATACATACAATGAGAACATTATGTGAAATGCTGGATGCTAAAGTGAGAAGGGCAATGATTTCATCACGATGACACATGCTCTGAAAAGAGGATGTAATTATGGGACTACGTATCTTAGCACTTCAAGAATCATCCCAATTTTAGTAAACTGCACGATTAATATAGATAATATTCTGGAAATTGCATCATCTTGTGAAGAGTAAATGAATAATTGAAGTCTGTATTTATATTAATAAAATTATACAGATCACAAAATAATAAGAATATGAAGAGATGAAGAAACAGAGGGGAAGGAAGGTCCGTCAGAGGATGGTTACTCGGACCACATCATGCCCACAGCACATATATGGCGCTTTTCTGTGCATACAGCTATGCAGTTCCTGGAGCTGCAGTGGCAAATCCAAGTTTTTCGCAGTGAAAATGACAGTGACATTTCTAGGCACTATTACTAGGCATGCAAATGTACATAGTACTTTGCTCTCCCTCCCAAACTGTCAACATTCATAATTGAGTTGTGCTTGAAATTTATTTGGCTATTAAAATGACTATGAAAGACAGGAAAAGGAAGTATGCTTTAAATGAAGCTTGGCAAAAAAACAAAACAAAACACAAATTCCTTTGCTGAGGAAATTTGGCAAATCTACTCAAATATTTTTCTGTGGAACATAAATACCCACAATGGCGAATTTGAAAACACTTCTCATATTAAATAAAATAGAGTTTCAGTTAAATTGTCATCTCTGTAGCTTTCTATGCTTTACTAAAGACACAATCTGTTATTATGGATCTGGAGTAACAGGAGGGTAATTCAGTATAATGTCATTAAATCCACTCTTATTTTAGGTTTTGGAGTCTACCTTTCAAATATCACATTGCATTTTTAACATCTTGAACTAAAATTGGAGCACATATAAGGAATGATTTTGATCTGTACATTTGAAAGATCTTTTCAACAACAAAGGGGTGAAACTTGTGGTTAGATGGATCTATTGCTACAGAAAGACATAGATTTGAAAAATGGAACAGCTTTTTACTCGCTGTATTTGGGTTCTCTGGAGAAACAGCATCAACAGGGAACACTCACAAATATAAAATTTATAAAAGTGTCTCACTTGACCGCAGGAATGCAGAGTCCACAATCCGCAGGGCAGGCTGTGAAGCTGACGATTCCAATGGAGGGTCTGGACGAACTCCACAGGAGAGGCTCACCGGCCGAAACAGGAAGACCTGTCTCTTCTGAATCCTCCTTAAAAGGCTTCCCGTGATTAGATTAAGCATCCCTCATTGCAGAAGATGCTCCCCTTTGGCTGATTACAAATGGAATCAGCTGTGGATGCAGCTGACATGATCATGATTTAATTCTATGAAATGTCCTCATTGCAACAGACAGGCCAGCACTTGCCCAACCAAACAGGTACCACCACTTGGCCAAGTTGACATATGAACCTGACTATGACACTCACTAAAAGTTTAAAAATGATGCATTCATTTTTCCAGTTATCAGTTTATTACCTCTCAGTTCCAGATCCACCCTTCACTGCCTGCTCTTCCATGATGGAGCTGGGTGTCTATAAATATTTCTCCTTTTGTCAGTCATTATTGTTGATTTAATCAAGATTTTTATTATTTATCTCTCAGAAGCATGTAAAGCGAGCCTTATAAAATAATCTTAGCCCTAAAGTTGTTTCAGAAGGTAATATTTTCATAATAAAAAATTATTTTTTTTTCTGTTTCAGTCACTTTTTGGTGATTTGTATTTTCCTGTGTAAGTGTACATTTCAATAAGAATGTAATTAATTCCCACACAGCTTTAAGTATTATTTCTATAAAAGTAAGAAAAAAGAGCATAGGACAAGCAATAAATGAATAACTGTAATTTTCAAATCTATTTTGTTTACTATTTTTCAACCAGAGCTCAGCACAGTGTCTTGGATATTGTATTCAGGTAGTAAACATTTGTAAAGGAATGGAACATTCTAACTACCAGCGAATATACCTTTGTTCAACATAGAAAATATAACAGAATACCACATTCAGGAAATATCTCAGGGATGCCCTACTGGCTGGACTTATTGGAGATAGGTCTACTCAGTGTGGGGGGAAGCCACTCACTCGGAGTTTCCATGTCTCAGAACTTGATGTCAAGACATCCAGGGGGGTGACATGTTGGGAAAGCCCTCCAAAGGAGCACTGGTGGCAGTCCATCAGGGGGAAGCTATCCCATGCTGAGAAGCTACTGGGGGGGTGTGTTCAGTAGACAAAGCTGTCCACAGAAAAGAGCTGCTGCAGAAAATCAGCACACACTGCAGAAGCCTGACAAAATAAGCACACTGGTATCAGGAGGCAAAACCTCTTGAAAAAGAAGGAGGAGGAAGAGGAAGAGGAGGAGGCAGGCAAGGAGGGAGAATTATTATTCACATTAAATGCAGTCATGAATCATTCTATTGATATTTCTGTTGGTCTCTAGTGTCTTGGAGCAGCTAAAAGAAAAAAACAAAAAATCGTGGAACTGTAACCCGTATCAAACTTTACAGTCTGTTCTGCAATTATTTGCTAACATGTACTTGGAAATTCATTGCTTTTTTGTGTATATATTATATTTCACAATAAAAAAAATTAAAAAAAGCATTCAGCACTGGTGCCTAGCTGAAAACTGGGAAAATATTATTGCTTGTAAATAATTATAAATTCCAAGGCTTGTTTACACTATATTATCTTTCCACTTAATTATTTACATTAAAAACACAGTGAAATAAAATTCTTAAAATTATACCTGGAAACAAGATAAATATACAGTCTATAGGTCTCCTATATACCAATACTAAACAGTTACAAATAGTGTGCTTGGCAGGGGGGCAGGAGTGAAGGATAAATGATTCTATTTGCAAGAGCGAAATACTTGGGAATAAAATAGTATCTAAATATGAGAGATCTATAATAACAATTATTTAAAAATCAATTTCTATTAATGCAGCTTCAAATGAAATCCCTCTGGGAGTTCTGTTACTTTAGAAAATTATTTTATAGTTCCCCTGGAAAAAGAATTTAGCGAGAGTACTATGAGATTTTTAGAACACGTATGGGGACTTTGTTAAAAGAAGCTGGAATAATTAAAAGAATCTGGCACTAATACTTAATAGTTACATATACTAATGTAACAGAGAAATAATACAAAAGCATACACTAAACTTAACACATGATGAATGTACTATAACAAACCATTGTGGAAAAAAAGCATTATTTAGTGTACATCATTGGAAAAATTGACGTACATTTTGTGAGAAAAATAATTTCATTTCCTTACTTCATATAGTTGTTAAAATAATTTGTGAGTAGGTAAAAAGTTAAATGTAAATTTTCTATTTGTAAAAATATTAGAGAAGAAAATATAGATAAAATATTTTCAATCTCTTAGTAGAAAATAATTTTTGAAGCTTAAAAGTATTGAAGATACCAGAAAGGAAGAGATGTAGTCAATAAAAATCTTAAAGTTTGGTAATTCATAAAGCACATCAGTGAAAAATTTAAAGGAAAACAACAAACTGGAGCAATGTATATCAGGCAATTGATTTTAGCCCTAACATGTCAATATATAAAATGGTAAAGAACATGGAAAAAGACAATTCATAATATAAGAAATGATAAATAGGACTACTTATAGAAATTATAAGAATGGTACTAATTATAGACATGTTAATTAAATATGACAATATTTACCTATGTAATTAGCAAATATAAAAATATTATGTTTCATTTTTTGTGTGTGAGGGTAGGATGACATGGGCACTTGTAAATAATCAAGAACACAAATTAGTGCAGTATTTCTGCAGGGAATTTCAAAATAGCTATTAAAAGCCAAGATTTTTTCATCCCTTTCAAATCAATTTTTCCTTTTCCTGGAAATTATTCTGAAGGAGCGGTGGACTATGTGAGCAAATATGGATATGTACAGAAATGTTTATAAGTCTGCTATTTAACAACTAGTAAAAAGTCACTGGGGGGCGGCTGCCGTGGCTCAGCAGGCAGAGCTCCGACCTGCCGTGCTGGAGGTCTGGAGTTCGATCCCTGGTGCCTCCTGCCCATATGCAAATTTAAAAAAAAAAAAAAAGTCACTGGGGAAGAAAATAACATTTTAAATAATTTTTACTGAGATGACCCATACCAAACTGCCATTTTTTGGGGTGTTTCAAAGATTAAATTTTGGCAATTTCATATGGTTCAATCTAATAAGATAAACATGCAATGGAATATTATGTGGCCGCTAAATATCATTTTTACAGACTGTTTTTAATAATGTGGGTAAATTGTTATATGTTAGTATAAAATATAGGGTACACAATCATATCTTCAGGATGCCTTCAAAGGCACCCACTTACCCACCCATCTACACATACATACACACCCCAGATGACTAAAATAGATCTTTTATGGTAGTTATCTTTGGGTGGTGGAATTTTTTCCTTCTGTATGTTCAACCAGAGGAATTTGCTACTTTTATAATCAGAAAAAAGGTAACAGAAACATAGGAGTTATAAACTGCCATTTTCCAAAATAAATTAATAATTTATTAATTATTAATAAATAAATTAATAAATGTCTTATGACCTCAAATATCAAAGGACTTCCAAAGGTAATTGATTTTTTACTTTTTCTAATCAACTGCAAGGTGAAAGAACTAGAGCAAGTAGAGGAGGTATGGAAGATGTGTCTGGAAATGAAGGCAAGTTGCAGATATCCAGTGATTTGGAATCACAAGCCTCCCTAAGGAAATATCAGTGGAGTCCATTTCGGCTTCTACTTCCAAAGTGCTAACTGATATTGAGGCAGGGAAAATCACCGCGGGTTCTAGATTGCCCCAAAGCAAGTAAATCACTCGGGCTTTTGCTAGGGGGTGTCTTCCTGCAACACCTATTGTAGATTGATAAATGAAATCAGTAAACTACATCTGGAAAGAAGGCAAGCTAAGATTATTTCCCTCATGTGTTACTTAAAGGAATACACTGGAAAGCACTGAAACTCGCTGATAAGAAAAATAAATAGTAGCAAGAGAGGAAGGCTCACTAAATAAAGAGAAAGGACACGCTGGATGGAGAGTATTCAGTTGACAGTCTGCTTTCGATTTGTGAATTTTCTCCTCCAAAGTGCTTTGAAAAAAAGTCAAGAAGCACATCAACCTCAGGTGACTTACGCATTTTGATTTAGACATTTTCTTTCTGGACATTTCCTGGGCACACCCAGCTAAGTCAAAGATTTTTGTATGCAGTGCTCTGTTGACATTCATATGTTTCTGGTCATTTAAAAATGTCATTTAGACATTAGTGGGTTTCTAGGAAAATACCAAAAAGGATTTTAATTATTGAATTAAGATTTTTTTTTTAAACTTCCATACAGGCAAACAAACCTGCCCCCCAAATTTCAGATCAACCCTTTATTTTTGAACTGGAAACTTAAATATGTTTGAATCCTAGAATGCTGGAAGCTTAAAACAGCTTCTGAATGATGTTGAGTTTGCAACCTGAGAAAAAGCATCCACTTAACTCATGGAGGTGTGGAGTTAGGGGCCACCATTGCTGACTTTTTGACAAATCAGGAACTAATAATAGAGTTTGTTTCTTGAAAGCTTTTTCACACTGGTGCAGCCTTCGAGAAAAATAATATTTAATTTCAATTTACATGGCTTAAGGTTTCCTTCCTTTACTTTCAGCCCTTAAATATAGCATAATTTTCTCTACTGCGTGCGGGCTGGGGCATATAAGGACGAGGTGTTTGTACAGGACTTGAATATGGCCTTTTAGCTTAGTAGCCTAGAAAGATGCTAATGAGTCTGAGATCACAGTCTAATTTCTACATGAAGCTTCAACTTTCTTCATTGCTTGTCCTTAAAAAAGATAAAGGAAATGAAAATTGGGCAA
Organism: Myrmecophaga tridactyla; assembly: GCA_004026745.1. Classification (NCBI taxonomy): domain Eukaryota; kingdom Metazoa; phylum Chordata; class Mammalia; order Pilosa; family Myrmecophagidae; genus Myrmecophaga; species Myrmecophaga tridactyla. The sequence goes on from PVIY010002573.1 coordinate 75,903, forward strand.
ATAAACTTGGAGAGGGAAGTCATGGAAGGCCAAATTAAAAGATGTACCTTGGTGATAGGGAGATCTTTGTGGACTGCAAAAGGACACCTGGAGAGGAGAATGAAAGACAAGAGGTGGACCCCGAAGGCAAGGGAAGGGGTGCCTGACTTCAAGATTTTTGCCACAGGTGGTTGCTGTGGCTGAATCAGAACAAACTCTTTGCAATTCTGGATAGGCCAGAAGGCAAGGCCAGGACCTCAGCTTTGGGAAGCAGTATTTACTTGTTAGACACCAAGATTGTCGGGTGGGAGTATCAGAAATCTAATTCTTAGAGAGCGCCCAGGCTACAGACTTTGATAATTACACTTACACAATAGTGTGGAATAGGGTCTCTGGACCTACAATCACAGATCACCACAAGTCTGCACCCTTGGCTCTGCTCTACCCTGCTTTCAAGGATGCTAAATATAATATGAAGTAGCTGTAGCTACACACCTGCACATGCAGTCAGGTCCAGTTTGCTCCAAGGTTTTTTTTATATATCCTTGGTCCATAAGGGCCGACTTAAATCTGTTTTAAATCTTATTCATAACAACCCATTTAAAACAACACTTAATATAACAACAACATATCTCTTCTCCCCTTGTCATTTCACAGTCCTCTTCTAGAACCTTAATATGTCTCCACTCACGAAGGTGGGAGTGGGGATTACAAAGAGAGTCAAGAGGGGGGTGCCTCTTTGCACCCCTCTCTGTTGTCACATTCCATCCTGCTGGTTTTGTACCTGGACGCTCCAGGGCTTGCTGACAACTGAACCACTTGATAGTCTTTAAGCTGTGGTTTCTGGTCCTGTGATGCATTGTCCTCAAACCTGGTTTTGACTCTTAAGATGTGGAATTCTTATTGGGACCCAGCTCCAGAATTGTACTTCCCTGAGTGGGTCAACTGAATATTCTCAACACATAGCAAAACATCCTGCATGATAGGAAAGATTTGATCTGCAGGGAGAAAGACTATAGTTTAAACTAAGTTAGTCATTCCTGTTACCAGCACCAAGACCCCGTCCACTAGTCACTATGGCCTGATGGCTATTACCAGGCTTTTCAGGGAAGGCAGAGCATTGTCTGAATGTCAGCATTTAGGAAGCTAAGTGAAGTCACGAGGCCTGCCAGTGTCAGGAGCAGGCCATGCGTGCTCAGTTTCAAGTTTAACAGAATACATTTGGCCAGTATTTATATAAATGAAAATTAATACCTCCTTCCATTGCCATTTCATAATTCCTTCCAACCACCCTAAGAGCCCACATGGAGTGGGGGTGGGGGCAAGAGTGACAGGAGGGCAGGCCTGTCTGGGGAAACTTGGCCTTTGGAGATTCTTGACCTTGACATCTTTAATAATATAATTTTGATCTGGTGGACTCTTGGCATTCTGTGGCATAAATCACTAATTTGTAAACCCGTCTTGGTATCAAAAAAACTGCAGTTGTAGCCTCAGAATCAATAGATCAGATAAACACCAACAGTTTTCTAAGTCCTACACATTACCTAGTTGGAGGGAAAACATTTTAAGTCATGAGGGTGAATAGGTTGTCACCAAAAAGACCTACTTGATGGATACAAAAATTAAGGAGGAAAATAATCCTTAATCCTGGAGAACAGAGAGAGAAAAGGTATTCTTAGCCAAAACCCTAGATATTGGCGCCCCACTCAAAAGATAACTAACTAGTCACATGATTATTATATTTTCTCCTTTCCCCCAATGTAGTATTAAATATGTGGGGGGACATAACAGAGGGTTGTCAATATAAAATGAGAAGATCTACCTTTACCTTAGTTACACAATTTAAATTTCATGAAAGGGGTAAAAAAAAGAGAGAAAGTGAGGCTTTTATCAGTTCACTTTTAAGGAATTATCTCCTTTAAATTATTTCACTTAAATGATCTCCTTTAAATTAAATCTCAAGCTGATTTTTTACATGTCCATAATCGTACCATATCATCTGACTTTGCTTGATTTCTAAAGATTATCAACTAAGTGCATTGATACACAACATTTCGAATCAAACATCTGTGCCCATTTCATCCATTTTCACTTGGGAAATTTATTCTTACAGAAATTATATCTATCTCAGCATGTAATAAAAATGACATTTAACGATGACTCTGAAGAGCTTACTGAATTTTCCTTCTTTCTCTCAGAGTTGTGCAGGAACGTACAATAAACTTTGCACAAGGAAATTCTCCCAAAGTGGTTTAAAAGTGCAAGTTTATTAAAATCCCTTGGCATTCTCATAAATTCCGCCAGGGTTAATTGTGACTGTGGGTAGTCCACTAGGGAACCCATTCTCTTAGGTTTGCGATAGAAGTTACTCAGTGGACAGGCTGAAAGAAACAGACCTTTTTGTCCTGTCCCACAAAATATGTGTTTGTGTCTGTGTGAGTACGTGTTTCTGTAGCTATTGGTATTGGAAAGTGTTATTCATCTATTTCCAGAGGAAAATTGTTATTATAAAGCAAGTAAATTAATTCAACATGATTTCCTCTGGAAAACCAATTAGAATTGGCTTGAAGAAATTCACCTGGATATTTACAAAGTATGATCTTTTATTTTTGTTCCTTTGTTTCCCATCACTAGAGTGATCCACGGCAGACCCTTATGAATACCCTGATAGAGATGCAATGCAGGCTGGAGCCCAAAAGTCAGAGAAGACGCAGATGTGATGCCCATATCTTTAAATCAAACCTCTACTATGAATCATAAAACACAGAAAAACAGAGTTGTTCTAGAAGGGTATGTACCTAAGGTGATATTGATCTGTAAATATATCTTCTGTGAAAGCTTCCAAACATCTGTTTTCTGAAAAAAGACATTTACCAAGAATTTGGAAAATTATCTTCAATTATGAATTTAAGCATCGAATGGGTAACAACCATATGTGTTTCTAAACCCCTTATTCCATGTTTTCTGAAAGATTCTGAAAAGCAAAAAAAAAAAAGAAAAAGTTTTAAGCTTCTATCTGTTTTGCAATTTTGAAAACACAATTTTAAGGAAAAGGATTCTTTGCGTTCTTCTTGGTTCAGTCTAGATAAGCTAATACCCTAGTTAATAAAATTGCCTTCAAATGTAATATTTCCTGCCCTATTTGTCCTCATCAATTTGAAAGAATGGAAGCCAGCCTTTAAAAGCCAACATAAATACCGAAAGTCAATGGTGTTATTCAGAAAGGGCTTCGGTTGCTTCTAAAGGTGTAGCATTTTTTTTTTAAGATTTCATTTACTTTGCCGGTTATATGCAAGTTAAAACGTTCTTATTCTTCCATATGCGAAGTCAGAGCTTCTGACTAAACACGCTTTTTTTTTTAAAAAAAAAAACCGAAAGTATATTTAATTAATGGAAAGTTTAATTCAAAATATAGCTCTACAGTGTACACTTATGAACCACTAGACAGGAATGGCAGCCTAGTTTCTTTCTTTTTTTAAGGAAACATTTGTCTAGCTTTTTTTTTGTATGCTCTGTGCTGTATGGTGGGGGTCACATTTCATTCTTTTTCCATGTGAGTATCCCTTATTGCAGCACCATTTGTTGAATTTTTGTTTTTTGTTTGTTTGCTTGCTTGTTTTTGGCAAGTGCATGGGCCAGGAATCGAACCTGGGCAGGAATTCTATCACTGAACTACCTCTCACCCCCCCCATCTGTCTAGCTTTTAAAGGTTTTCTTTCTCACTTTATTCATGGCTTACATTTCTCACCAAGAACAATTGACAGGTTGAAGAGTTCTCTTTATTTTTCTGAACATTTTACGTATAATATGCATGTATGATTAAATCTGTGTAAAAAATTTTGCTACATTATCTAACACCAATTATTAACATCAAGGTATGGATCTGAGATCTTTTCTCCAATGCCTAATACATATATTCTTCTAATGCTAAAACTGAAAAAAACAAACACAGAAATAATAGGATCAGCTACTATTTACTCATGTGATCTCAATTTTAATTAAAGCAGTCATAGGTTTTTTGTTTGTTTGTTTTTTTAGTCATAGGTATACTTTTAAATCTTGCCAAAATGGTGAATTGGATGATGATTAGTTGCACTCGTACCATGGAGATTAAAGTTAGATTCAGGCTTCATGACTGAAACCTCTTATCCCCAAATTTAACAAAACAAAAGGGTCAAAAAAAATTGCGAAGCTTTTATGTAGTCTATGCCCATAACTAAAACATGGGTGGCTGATGACCCAAGAAATAAATAACTAAAAAGCCTCATGAGGAGTAGAGCACAGTGGCAAAGTGAAACTACCGTTCCTACCCACACCACCCACAGCAGTGCTGGTGAGTGAGGAAGCTTCTGGAATTCTTAGCAATGCTTCAAATCCGAGGAATAGCAAACTAAATGAATACGCTGATCTCTTCCCTCTTCTTGCTGGAACTCTGGCTGGAACCAGTACGTATAGCTCTGGGTACAAATACGTGCAGGGAGTAAGCCGACCACAAGGTGATGTTCTCTGATGAAGAGAAGGACCCAGAGATCAAAAGTGAGTTGAGGAATATGTATTTATATTTTATATTTAAGTACATATAAAACTATTTATGTAATCTCTTCATACACTATATAATACATTGACAGCCTATTATGTATTTAGTACATTTATAATACAATAATATCATATAATATGTGATATTATTTAACATATATATAATTTACATACATCTGTGTATATATATATATAAATTTGGAAAATAAGAAAGAGCAATCAGAAATGAAGAACTGATCACAGAAATGAATAATACAATAAACGTTTTAGAAGATAAATTTACGGAAATCCAAAAACTGGAATCCCAAAAGCAATGACTGGAAAATCAAAGTAAAATGATTTAAGGTTTAGAACATTGAGGCATAAAATCTGAGCTCTGACTAAGAGGAGTTTCACAAAGAGAGAACACAGGGGAGGAATTATCAAAGAAATAATAACACACAATTTTGTAGCACCTAAGAACATAAATCTCTAGATGGAAACAGCCTACTTCGTGTTCAGAACAATAACAAACAAAAGGCCCAGAGGACGGATGCCGCAGGAGGCTGATGGCAGTTGTAATCGTGGTGCAGAGTAGAGTCCCGTATATGATGGAGACCTCGGGAGTCTAACTTGCCCGCCGCTGCCCAGCCTCAGTCATATAGAAGTCAGTGAGCCTGAGTCCTGAGCGCCTCTAATCTTGCAGCGTTCTCATTCTGGGAAGACTGCCGAGAAAACTAAGTTCTGCCTCAGTTTCCTTGAAAGACTAGGGCAGCATCAGGGGGCCACGATGATAGGCGATTCTTTTGTTTCGGAATATTTCTCTCTCACTCTCTCCTCTCTCCCCCTTTCCAAGGCAAAACAAGTAACAAACCTGATTTACTGATTTTGCCAGTCTCTAAAACCAGGCCAACCTTTATTATTTGGCCTAGTCTTCATGAATTGGAAATTTTATAATACAGTCATGAAGAAAATACTTACTGCCTCCAGAGAAACAAAACACATTACATACAAAGAATCAGGGAACAGGGTGACATGGAATTCTCAAAACCACACCAGAAGCTTAAAGGACAGTAAATGCCTTCAAAAATCTTGAGGGTAAATGATTTCCATACCCAGGTAAACTGTGCATCAATTACAAGAAAAATGAATGCATTTTTCAATATGAAAAATTTCAAAAATGTACCACCCTACACCTTTTTCTCTTACACCTTTTTTTCAAGGAGGGGCTCTGCTACATTAATATGTGGAGTTAATGCAAAAAAAAGACGTGATCTAAGACGTCTAATGGAGGAGAATGTCAAAGGGAGCTAGCTCCCAGCCCAAAGGTAAAGTAAAATCCCAGAATCACAGCGACCAGCAGGCCTAAAGAATGATCAATACAAATAGAGCTGTTTTAGAGTTCTTACAGATGGTTTGGGGATAGAGACAATTCCTAGCTATGGCAAAAAACTGAGCAAGAAAGATAATGTCATTTTAATATACTGCTTGGCTCAGCTTTAAACAATCTTCACATGGTCATACAAACAGAGTATAGAATATTGATCTTGTTTCTCAAATCTTTCAACTGAGTAAGAATGGCAGAATCTAAATTTGGTCAGTGATGTGTTAGCCAGTCTTTGCTGGATGCATTTCCCTCTCTACATTCATTGTGAGACTTACCTAAATAGATACGTGCACTACCATGCTGAGAAGGAGAAAGCAACGTTTTTTATCTTACTGCCCTTCCCATTGCTATCTCTTGGCTTTTCTGACTGGCCTGGCTTACTGTCAGACTTCCTAATTGCAGAGGGGATTGGTAAAAGTTCCAGCAGAGGTAGCTTCTGCATTGTTACAGTTGGACATGGGGGAAATCAACATCAACTTGGCTCTACAGGTCTTCCTGGAACTTACAACTCTTGTTCCTTTCCCACTCAACTCCAGGCCCAGATGCAACAAAACGATGCCCAGAGACCTGTGTTTCATTTGGCCTAAACAATGATTTACATTTATTGTAACTATTTAAAAAATTAAGGGGATTCACATAAAAATCTGTCTGCTTTTTTTAAAAAACTGTAGCTCAAACCACACTGGTCACACCTTCTGATATGATTAAAATTGACTGAAGCTGAGTAGTGTGGCATATTCTTTCCAGTTCACCATAGATCAGACACTCCTTGCTGTCTCTTATCCCCAGTCTGCTTCATTAATTTATGCAATTTCCCACCCTTGCATCCATTTGGGTGTGAAGCCTCTGAGCTAGAGCCTGATTTCTGCTCTACAGTTCTACTGGTGCAGATTTCTTCCAGGTGAATAGCAGCTTCTTATTTACTAAACTAGTGGTCTTTTTGCAGAAGTCTTCTTATTTTCAATGCCGGTTGAATCTAGGGTCACTTACATTAGATTCCTTTTCCCTTCATTATTAAAAATAATGCACCTTTTATTATCCCTGACCCTCATCCCATGAATTTCTGTGTCAAAGTAGTTCTGGTTGTATACTCTTTTGCTTGCCACTGAACTTGATCCAAGAATGTTAATTTTCCCTCTGTAAATGTTTGATTTTGTGGCTCTGTTTAAATAGTGGTTTGCGGCTATTCTTTGATTTCACTTTGAGTTCCACTAAGGACCTGGACCTTTACCAGTCATTACAGTAGTGTGGCATGTGTGATAGAAGAGGTACTGAGTTAGTGATTGGGAGATGTGAATGCTGGTTCTCCCTTTATTACTTAGTAGATTTGTGACTTTAGAAAGTCACAATCTTTTAAGGTATAGAGATGGAGAAAATATTTCTTCATGGATCTAAGACTTTATAATTTCCAGTGAGGTTTGCTGTCTATTTTCTTATGTTTACAAATGAGAAATGTTATGGAAACAGTGATTTGCCTTGGAACTAGTCCATGGCAGAGCTGGGGCTGGGAACTCGGTCTTGTTTTTTCCAGGTTACCTCAAAATATTTCTGTCTTATTTCATGGAGGCAGCGACTGGAGTTGAGAATGTTTTTTAAAGTCGTTTGATCCAGGAGAAATTCCCAGGATTAGAAGACAGGGCTCCCAGTTCCCAAAGTCATATCCTGTAGAACATATAACTTACTTTCTTAATGGTGTTCTGTAGGATTATCTGTAAAGCAGGGAGGCCTTTGTAGGCTATCATTTTCCTGGGGAGCAGGCATGCTGAGAGGCAATCCATCTTACTCCGTTCCTTACAACTTGGGACTTGCCCGCTGAGCTACAGGGTCTGATCACTAATGTTTCAGCACCAGCTGCAACCCAATCCTTCAGCGAGCACAGCTGAGCTAAATTAATCTAATTTTTTTAGCCTTTGCACCCTAGATATCAATCTCCTGAGCAATTAGCGCTCCCTGAGCCAGGCATGGATTCCAGAGTCCCTTATCACTGCCCCCTTTGTACTCCAGCCCCTAAGCTGCAAGCAGCCCTGTGGGCACCTCAGAGCTACAAAAAACATTTGTCCCCACAGCCGGCTGACTTCCTCAGGCCAGTGCGCCTAATGAGCTGGCGGTTGCCTGTAAATCAAGTCAAGCATACACAGTTCGGGCTTTCATCAGGTGAGCTCCGTTCAGCAATGCCTTTGAACGAGGGGCCCCTGTGGGTTGCAGAGGCTGTGTGCTGCCCAGATAAACACCCCATCTCAAAGATGTTGTTCTGTTTTGCAGACAGGCTTGTCGTTAGTGGGAGGAAGTGAGCTGGGTTGCCAAGTACCAGGAGCAGACTGATGTGACTTGAGAGCCAAGGAAAAGAAATACACACACACACACACACACACACACACACACACACACTCATGCACACCCTCCCAAAGATCCCAACTAAAGGCATTAGGAAAACAGAAGGCACAAGAGGCTTATATCCCTTTCTGTCACCCATGGATGTGCCAACACCGGGCAGCCAGCAGAGACGGGGCATGTGTGACTTTGATGGGATCTGTCATCAGGACCTCAGACCAGTGTTTTAGAAAGATTGAGTGCCAGCTTGGGGACCCTCCTCCAGACCCTTCCCTTGCTGAAGCCTTCCTAGGCTCCTCTGTTTCTCTTCTGTCTTCTCTGCCCTCCTCCTGCATTCACAGTCTAGAATGATGCCCTAATTGACTCCCATCATAAAGCAAGAAAAAATAGCACATGATAATTTCTTAGGCTTTTATTTTCTTTTCCCCAACTAGGGAAAATTTTTTTGTTTTTACATTGGCTTAGAATCTTTTTCCACTTAGTATTTTGCAAGTGCTAAGTAAATTCTGTACTGATTTTTCAAACTTCCCTTAGAATGACTCTATTTTATTCATTCATTAATAATAAGTGATATGAGTAAATATCTACTGAGCACCCATGATTCACAGATGCTGTTCTAGGTGCTGGGGACAGAGTGAGGCATGGGATAGGCACAGACCTCATAGTCTATGGAGGGGAACAAATGAGTAAATAAATAAATACACGATGCAATTTGAAATAGTAATCAGTGGTCTGGCAAAAACTAAAAGGACTAGAGCGAGAGAGTTGATGGAGGTGGGTATTTTCCAGGAGATATGGGGCAGGGTCTCCCTGAGACGGCCATGTTAAATGGGAGCTTATTTGAAATGAGTGAGTGAGATGCTTACAGATCTGAGTAAGAACATTCCAAGGGGTAGAGAACCCAGTACGAAGTCCTGAGGTGATGAGAAGTCAGCTTGGAGGAACAGGGAGAAGAGTAGTGAGGCTGAATTATAGCTACATTTGGAGATGGGATCCTGAAGGCGGGAAGGAACCCTGCTAACAAGGGTGTTCTGAGGCGGGAAGTGGCCTCTTATACCTCAGTGCTAAGGAGGGGGGAGGGGCGTAGGCTTTATCCCATTTAATCTTCATATAAATTACCCCAGGGAGAGAGCACTATTCTTCTCTCTATATATAAACTAGGGCTCAAAGTGGCCAGGGGAGTTGCTGGGGGTTCACTTAGGGGATCTTTCAGAACCAGGATTTGAAGCCCGAGCTCAGTTCTGAACTCCACCTTCATCTACTGTCACATCCACTACCCTGGCCTTGTAAGAGACAACCATTTTGCTATGGTGACAAAATGTAATCATTCAAATAATGAGAGGACAGAAAGTATCATTTATGTTAGTTTGAATTGTACAGTGTAGGCAGGGACTAATTTACCTTTATTTTCCCCCTCCTGTAAGCAGTTGAAAACTGACCCTCCTTTACCCAAAGTGAGCCCTGTTAACGTGAAGGTTTGAGCAAGTGGGGGCAGGAGGCTTACAGCGGGGGTTGGTGCGGTAAACCTAAGCATGGTATTAGGGGGTATTAAAGTCAGCCCTGTTGATCTAAACTGGTGTTTTCCAAACTTTAGTCATATGCAAACCACCTTGATGATTTGTTCCATATTCTCATATGATTGATTATCTAACAGTATTCTCTTGAATTGACTACAATCTATCTTTATCCCCCACCTTTGCACTCCATTTATCCTGGATGCCCTTAATCAAAAATAAAGCTTTTCCATCTTTTATCTTTGTTTATGTTGATCTTGTTCCTATAGTTCCCTCATCGTCAAGTCTTATTCTCCAAACCCAGCTGTGTCTAAGACCCCTTTAACCTGCTGTCTCTTCCAAAATCCATCTTTTGGGATATAACCGCAACCTTCACTTTGTATCAGATGTCACTAAGTTAAGTGTTATAAAGTGTATTTTAAAACTGCGTGGAAGAAAGTCAAGTTTGCACATGTATTAGTTATGCTTTCACGGCTCAGCTGTTACTTAGGGGGATATATCTCACCTATCTCTGAATCCCTTACGAGACCTAATAGAGTATTTGTAAAAAGAATTTGAATAGCTCTGTTCTGTTTGTTTGTACCAGTAGACAGGCCAGTGGTTTAAACAGAATTACATAGCAATATTTGAGGAACTGGAGAAAGTTACTTATGTTACAGAGAAAAAGAATAAATAGATTTTGTTGGTTGCAGTTCTTTATTCCATTAATCACTCTAATGTCAAATGTTTCCATTTGTTACATTTACAGAAACCCTCCCATTAGGGACTTTTATGATCATGACTTCTCCTTTATATATATTTCTTATGACCTTAATAATAATAATAAATATTTTACTATCTTGAGATTGTCTTCCCTGTGAAGAGACTTACAAAAGTGATTCTCATTTATGGGTCAGGAAGGAAATTGGTTGCATTTCTCTGAAGTGTGGCCCCAGCCTAATGCATGTGACCTTCAGTTGTTCTACCATATACCAAAGACATTGAGATGAGAAAAGACTGGCAAGGGTAGAGGCTGAAGTGAGGAGAACTTGTGAGAGAGTTACCCTTTGAATCCCATTGACAGAAGCTCAGTAGATTTAATAGATTTGGTTTCTCTTAATTATCTTCTAGAACTAAAAAGAGGGAGTTCAGGAAATATCAGAGTTAATTGGAATATTAAAAAAGGAAACATGGTAAAAAAAGTTATGGGATATGTTTGAAGTTTGTATTTAACAACATTATTTTTAATAATCAAGAAATACAGTGAATTGTGCTAGTCATGAAATAATCATGGGATTCGTTAAAATGTAATATAATAGTAACAGAATTTTAACTCATTTGCTAAATAATACCTTTGGTCCATGTTGACATTGTATAACCTGGTCTGGAAATAAATTCAAAAGTCCCAGTTTGAGGTCCTTTCTGAAGATGAGATCTAGATATCGTCTTTCACCATTCCACAGGCACAAACCACTGCAGGCCTGGGGTTCTGTTAGCAATAGCAAGAAAACTAAATGAACCGTTATCATTTGTGTCCACCCTGCCCCTGACAGGAGGGTGGAAGCCTGCTGTGGTTCTCTTCTCAGCCCCGCGAGGGATGCCGGGGAGGTTTCTCTTCTCTCTGGATGGGCCAGGTTGTCGTGGAAGCCCCTGTAGCCCTTGACCAGAGCTCATGTGTCACGAGGCCTCTGTGATCTGTCGTGGTACCCAAGCCTTGCCATTCTACCCTTCAGATCTTTGCTTCCGTCTTGGTCATGGGCATGTGTTTGTGCCCTGACCAGCCTCTCGTCAGTGTGAACCAGAGCTCGGCCATAAGTAGCTTTTCTCAGCTAGAACCACGGACAGACCCCCCCCCCTCCCCACAGGCACGCAGGGCCTCTGGCACCCATGGCTCCAGCCGGTCTTGCTCAGGTCTTCTGGGCGCCTGTCAAAGAACATTTGTGACAAGACTTGAGAAAACTAGCAAAGCAGCTCTCCCTTCAACCCTTGAGGAACATGAAAACCAGAGTGGGGACACACAGGCTCATTGTAAGTTCAGGTAAGCAGTGTCGGCTGCCTTCTCTGGCTAGCGGGGCTAAGTGGCAGAATGCAATGACATGCTCAACTGGTCTGCTTTGGGTTAGTAAGGACAGAGAATGCATTTTATTTAAAGAAAGTAATATTGTACCTCCTGCCAAACTGAGGTAATTTCCTTCCCTTTTCTATACTTCCTAGCCTTCTAGATTTATACATTGCACAGTGTTTGCCAGAGCTCACCTGAAGAAAGCAATTCTCAAATAAAAAACTTAAGGAAATATTTTTGTTCAGGGCCCAGACCCATAAAGAATAACTACCATAGGCTTAAAAAATCCCAACCTAATTTTACAACTAATTACTTAAATAAACCAAATAAACAGACCAGGTTTGTCTCATTGAAAAGAAGGCTATGCGCATAGAACCCACTCTAGAGTTTGATATATTCAAATTAGAAACCTTTCACCTCACTCTGTATTCCTGCTGGTGTTATTTTTTTCAGCCAATTATTTTGTCTCTGAAGACAAGATACTTGTGTAAACTAAAACACAAATGTTTATTCATTCAGCAAAAAAGTGAACACTTCAATTACTAGAATAACTGAGGACCTGATTTAGAAAATGTTGGATCACCCTTACTTCTTGATGACCTATGAGCCAATGAGAAATTTAATATGGTTCTGGACATTCTCCTAAAAATTAGTAAGGAAACAGACTACTTCATGGTAAATTGTCTGTTAAGAGCACCAACGAGGTCAAAATGATAGCCAGCTTCTGCTTGGGAGAATTGGTTTTTTCCCTCAGAATCACCCCAGTGGTTGCAAAGTCACTGACTCATGGGTGAATCCAGGGAACAAAGTGAGAGGGGAAGTCACATAGATCACATCTGTGCATGTCGGGGACTCTAATGGACCTTTGACATACATCAGTTTACTTAGTCCTCTCCACAACTCCACAAGAAAAGTTCATCTCACACTTGAAGAAACTGAGGCTAAAATAATTGGCTAAGATTCCCAAAGCCAGAAACGTGGGCCAATATGCAGTGATTCTGTCATCTCTCTTAAATGTTCAATCCACTCAATTTCATAGACATTTGCTATTGTATTCCCAAGGCACCAACATTTCCTGGAATTCTCTCAGAACTCACTGAGGGTTGAAGTTCACTTGTTTTTTCATGTATCTCTCAATTTTATAGTGAATGGTAAACCTAAGCAATAGAATGGAGTAAGTCCTATGTGAGTACAGAAGCCAGAATGATTCATTCTACACTGGGCAAAAGGTGTTTGTCTTGATTATAAAGCAGTAGCCCCTAAACTTTTAAATATAAAGATCTCTTTTACATCAAAAAGGTTTGGGCCCCCTCCTGCCCTATACAGTAACTGGTATGTTTAATACCTTGTAAATGAGAAAATACATATCGACCAAAACTTGATGACTATTTGAAATACATTTTTAAATTTTATTAGCCTTTTCTACAAATACTGACAATACTTTAATCCATATATTAGAAATATGCAAAGGCCTAGAAGAAGCTTGTAATATTGTTCTCCCCCCCAAGCATGTGTTTGAATACCTTTGTTACAAAAACAAAGAAAGAAGGGAAATGGGTGAATAAGGAGATGTCCATCTGAGTTAGTTTTGCAGAGGGAGAACTCTAGGGAGAGAATTGCTTTTAAAGAGGCTCATTTGGAGCTGACTAGGGAGACAGATCTCATCTCAGGCTGCCCAGTGTAACGCCTTTATTTTAGTAAATGGGAAGCTGTGGTGTCAAGAGAATTAAAAAACGACTGCTGATCAATTAGGAGTGGCCCAGGGCATGGAGTTCAGGGGTCTGGTAGCCACTAAGGCATACTCAGGTCATCCATCAGCTGCCTGCTGAGGGCTACAGAAGAGTACTATATTCTGAAATATGCTTTAAAATATATCAGAATTCTCATTGCTTTTCCTGATTGTAATAGCAATTCCCCATCATTAAAACACTCTTGAAAATACAAAAAGTCAAAAAGAGAAAAATGAAAATAAAAATCTATCTATTCCATAACCCAAATAAAGATAGATTCTAGAGTTTTCCCACCTCTATTTTCCTGCCTTGATTCTTTACTATAATACTACACTCCGTTAATTAGAATCCACTAATTTAACCAATTTAAATGATTTAAACTTAATTTTGCTCCGTTTCATTTTTTAAAATATGATATAGCAATTATATAATGCCACTTAATGAAGAGTCAAAATTTATATATTTCAATTTCCCAAACAATGCTTGTATGTTTTATAAGATGAAAGACTGTTTTCTCATAACATATGCCACAGCTTGTTCAAGTCTTCCTTATCATCCTGCTACCTGGTCTGCTTCTGTTGTTTAAACTGATCAATTTATTCATGCGCCACAGGTAAGAAAGGAAGGAGGAGGGAAGTCATTTTATATGCCTGAAAATAATTCACATTCACCTTCATCATCGTCACAAAATACCACGATTCCAGCTTCCGCTGTCAACAGCTCTCCCCTTTGTCTAATTGTTGTGATTTGCCAGGAAAGTAAGTGCTGTCTCTATATAATCTCATTTAATAGCACCACAAGTCTCAGGGCTAGATGGATTGAAATCTAGCAGTTAGAAAGCTTAAAAAGTATAAAGCGGGGTGTAAGGGTAGTTCAGTGGTAAAATTCTCACCTGCCATGCGGGAGACCGGATTTGATTCCCAGCCCATGCACTTCCCCAAAACAAACAAACAAGCAAAGAAGGAAAGAAAACAACCACAACACATTTCAACAAGTGGGGCTGTGATAATGGGATACTCACGTGGAAAAAGAATGAAATGTGACCCCAGTCATATAGCATACAAAAAAATAAAATAAAAAGTATAAAGCCATTTGTCCAAGACAACACAGCTGGTAAGTCACTGAGCTGGGGTAGCGCCCAGACCATGGGACCCCAAAGGTGTTAATCATCCGGCTTCCTGGAATAATAGTTACTGGGGTTTTTGAAGCTTCACTTGTTCCAGGTAATGTACTCATACCTTCTCTCATTTCTTCCCTTATTCTCTTTACAAACTTACATGCATATTATTCTGTCTTTACATAGATTCTCTTATTTAATTTTTTTGACTCACTTTGTGAAGTGAGTTTTGCCAATTCTCAATTTTACTGAAAAGGAAGCAAGTCTTCCCCACTCTCCTAATCCTGGAGAAACTGGGGGAAAATGATACCGTGGGACTACCATTTAGCAACCTAGTATAACAAATCGATAATCCAATGTTTGTTTTTCTTACATTTTTCTCTGTCACTCCTAATATTTCCCAAATGGTGGCAATTATAGCTAATCACATAAGACCCAGAAGTGTAAAGTAACTGAGAATTGATTTTAGAAAAACATTTGGTGCAAACATGCTATAGCAATACATAAAATGCATGTATATAAACATTTCATTATTTCCTGTAAAATTAAATTTCATTAGTATGTAGCATATGTTGTTTCACTGTATTGGGAACTGACATCTGTTAAGAATGAGACTCAGGAATGCTATTCTGCTAACTTTTCCCCAAAGTGTGTGTGTGTGTGTGTTTGGAGGGAGAGAGAGAGAGAACATAAATATATATTTATTACATATATATGCTTTTATTATATTTAGAAAAATATTCGATTATTAATATTTTTCACGGCTCTGATTTTTTCTATGCAACATTCTTTTATTGCTTCTTTTTTTGTGCATATTTCTTCATAGTCGACTTAAAAAATTTTTTGTGAAAAATAATATATATATATACACACAAAAAAGCAATAAATTTCAAAGCACATTGCAACAATTAATTATAGAACACATTTCAGAGTTTGGTATGGGTTACAATGTCACAATTTTAGGTTTTTACTTCTAGCTGCTCTAAGATACTGGAGACTAAAAGAAATATCACTGTAGTGATTCAGCACTCATACTCATTTGTTAAAGCCTGTCTTCTTTGTACAACTCCATCATCACCTTTGATCTTTCTCTCATTCCTTAGGGTATTGGGCTATGCATGTCTCTGATTTTTAAAAATGCTTACACAACAATAATCTTGCCTCCTATATTATCACCATTATTTAAAATTTTTTTTTATTGTATAGTATGACATATATACAAAGCAAAGATATAAAAAACAATAGTTTTCAAAGCACTCTTCAAAAAGTGGTTACAGGACAGATCCCAGAGTTTATCATGGGCTACCATAGAATCCTCTCAGATTTTTCCTTCTAGCTGCTCCTGAATATAGGAGGCTAGAGGGCTTAAATATTTTTTATCACCATAATTGACTTTTTTTCTTTCTTTTTTTTGCGAAAAATAACATTCATACAAAAAAGCTATAAATTTCAAAGCACGGCACCACAATTAGTTGTAAAACATATTTCAGAGTTTGACATGGTTTGCAATTTCACAATTTTAGGTTTTTACCTCTAGCTGCTGTAAAATACTGGAGACTAAAAGATATCAATTTAATAATTCAGGATTCATATTCATTTGTTAAATCCTATCTTCTCTGAATAACTTCACCATCACCTTTGATCTTTCCATACTTCTCTTTAGGGGTGTTTGGGCTATGGCAATTCTAAATTTTTCATATTGGAAGGGTCTGTCACTAATATGGGGTAGGAAGATGGAACTATCTGATGTTCTGGAGCGGCTGGGCTAGGTTTCAGGACTTATCTTGTCCAGAGACCCATCTGGAGGTTGTAGGTTTCTGGAAAGTTGCTCTACTGTATCCCTTGTGGAATCTTATATATTGCCCTAGGTGTTCTTTAAGATTGGCTAGAATGGTCCTGGTTGGGGGTTGGCAGGTATGACAGGTAGCAAGGTCTACCTGAAGCTTGCATAAGAGCAACCTCCATAGCAGCCTCTCAACTCTATTTGAGCTCTCTGCCATTGATGCTTTATTAATTATACTTCTTTCACCACTTTTGGTCAAGATGGAATTGTTGATCCCACGGGGCCAGGTCTGGATTCATCCCTGGGAGTCATCTTTCATGTTGCCAGGGAGACTTTCACCCCTGGATATTATGTCCCACGTTGGGGGGAGGGCAATGATTTCACTTGCAGAGTTGGGCTTAGAGAGACTGAGGTCACATCTGAGCAACAAAACAGGTCCTCCAGAAGTAACTCTTAGGCATGCCTATAGGTGGTCTAAGCTTCTATGCTACCTACATAAGCTTCACAAGAGTCAGCTTCATGATCAAGGGCATGGCCTAGTGATTTGTTTGACACAGTATCAGGGGATTCCCTGATGGTAAGATATAATAGTTCCACATTCTTTCTCCCATCCCTCAGGGGACTTTGCCAATACTTTTTTTTTTTTTTATATATTTGTTTTTTTTTTTTTTTTAATTTGCATATGGGCAGGAGGCACCAGGGATCGAACTCCAGACCTCCAGCACGGCAGGTCGGAGCTCTGCACGCTGAGCCACAGCAGCCTGCCAATACTTTTTGATTATCTGCTTAATATACTCTAGGATGTATCCAGGCATTACAATGACCTATACAGGATTAAAGGTCCTCTTTCTTATTCTGTATTACCATTATTTATCTATTTTCCTATTGCTGAGCATTTAAGCCGCTTCTATTTTTCTGCTGTTATAAACAATTCAGAAAAAGACATCTTTTTTTGTCTTAATCCTTGCATCTATTTCCTAAGCATGAATTACTTCCTCAGTATAGACTCTCATAAGTAGAAAGAATGCATCAAAAATTATAAACATTTTAATACTCTTGAAAAAAACTGCCTACTTGCTTTCCAGAAGGAGTTTACCAATTCACACTCTACTGACATTTCTGATCTCCCATATCCTTGCAAAAATCGAATCTTTCACAAATGTTTGCTACTATCGTAGAAGGGAAATGATACATTGCTTTATTCAACATGTTTATTACTACTATAGGAGAACAATTTAAAAATTTGGTCTCTTAAAATTTTTGCATGTTCTTTTCTGTGACTTGCTCATGATCTGTATGACTTTTTTACTGGCATCTTAGTGTTTTTTCATTCATTTAAACTCTCTGCTGTATATATACGGTGGTTTAATACATAAAAAGGATTTTACAGTGAAGCAATTTCTCCATTTCTCCATGGTGATAAAATGTTGCCTGCACTGCGTTTGATTTTCACATAACATTCTATGAGAAAACATTTTATGAATGATGGCAGCCCCGAGGTCAGTACTATGCCATAGACTGCTGTTAATAATTTGAGAAATACAGTGATAAAATGACCAATATCTTAGCCATCTTGGATATGATTCTGAAATAGTATGAAGACACGTTTTCTTCAAAAGAATTAATTGCAAAGAATATGTTTCAATATTTTAGCCATTTCTTTTCTTTAACTAGATTTTAGAGCATTTGATTACGGTGATTTTAATGAGAGAACGTTTTCCTATGTGTTCTTCCATGCATTTCCTCTGAATTCCAGATGAGTCTCTCATCTATTGGGCCTGGTGATAAAGACTGCCACCCCCATGTTAGTCCCACACTTGGATCGCGCACCAAATCTTTCTTCTCAAAGATGCCAGTGATGATCATTTGTGCCTTGGGCTCAACATCCTATATAAATTCAAGTATGAGGCCCTGACAGGGGCAGGCTTGCTGGTTCAGCCTGAGTTGTCCATTATTCACCAGCTCCTTCACAAGTTTATAAGTCTGGAAATCCCTCTTCTGTTAAAATGTGGAAATGAAAGGTTTCGTGAATGAAATTCCCTCCTAAGCTAACAATTTTCATTCCTCTGGGATCAGCAAAGAATTGAACAGAAACTTGCCAGAGGCTTTCTGGAGAGAACAAAAGGGAGAACCCGAGACAGCATCCGGAACAGTCAGACTGGAAAAATGTTGGGAACTTCCTAAGCAAAAGATTCTATCCTTGGGGCACAGAATCAGATCAGAATATAGGGAGTTTAACTGGGGACTTGCAAACAGAGGAGCTGCTTGTGAGAGTGGATTAAGTAAACCCAGAGAGGAGAAATTCCCTGAGGCACAAATCCATGGAGTCTGCTCTTTTTTCATAGGGTCTCAGTCTCTACTGGGGCCAATAAGGGTCCCTTAGAGGGCACCAAGCTGGTTAATAAATATAGTGACAATTAATTGTAATGATGACTTTGAGGCACTGTGAAATGCCAGAAGTACTTTTTGAATCATTACAAATAAATTCTATTGCTATACTTTATAGATGACATGGCATTAAGACTATGTTTTTACTTCTAATGCTTTAAATATACATGAACACTTGAACACAATATTTGATTGTCTAGAACACTTTGTTGGCTATGATGGGTAATCGATCTTACTCTATAGCTTGTCTTTTACTTACTCTTTTTTTGATCTATTTAAGAGCAAGGTACTGATTTTTCTTCTTCCTTTGGCCTCCTAGTAGGCTGCATTTGAAAATGGATGCTGATGGCTTAGAAAAGTTAATCCATCTCTGAAAGGTCCTGGGGACAAGCTCACTAAGCAGGGTTTGCCTTAGTGAATTTCATATCCTGTGGTGAGAGATTTGGCCTTGACTTGGTACACCTTGAACTAAGCATACCTTTGACACTAGCCTTAGCAACTGGACTTATCAATCAAGTTGTTGTGTAGTTGAGCCACTGACTTGACATGTTAAATAAATAATTATGGCTGGCTGACCTGGACCAAACATCAACTTACTAATAACCTAGGATCAAGCTCCATACTGCATAGAAACACATGTCTGCAGGCAATACATGATCCCATTATTCTTTGCTCTGTCATGGTACTTAAGATTGATCTTAACCCTCTCGTGAGAATGTGTTTTATGCCCTTTCATTTGTTTTCAGTCTGTTTTAGATATGTAGGTGACAGGACTCCGCAGACATAATCTCTTTTATATGTTTTCTTCAAAACAAATCTGGGCACAATTTTTAAGAATTCATTTATTAAACTCTGCGATCCTTTAAAATAATCTCTCGAATGTCTAAGAAACTCCCACATTTAAAAAATACATACTTTCTTAAAGCATTATTAATGTTGCAGGAAATAATTTGGTTTTCAAGGTTTCTTAAGAAGTTTTTGCCTTGACCTTTTTTTTTTTTCCCATGGGCAGGCACCAGGAATCGAACCCGGGTCCTCTGGCATGGCAGACAAGCATTCTTGCCTGCTGAGCCACTGTGGCCCATCCTTGCCTTGACCTTTTACTGTCAAGATGACTTTTGATAAAGGATTTACACTTAACATGTTAAAAAAAATACCTTACATCATACAGATTTAGGTTCGTGCTAGGAAAAGGAAAGCATGGTTTAGGGGATCCTTAGCATACGCTGTACCTTTTAAGCCCTCTCCTAAGTAATATGTATAAGGCTCATCATATTTCCTTCATTACCCATGAAAATATTTTCATGGAAATTTCACTACATCATATTACACTGCCTGATAACCCTATTTTGTGTTTCAACATTCCCTTTCAAACCTGGGCATTTTGGGGAGTTATGCTATAGAGAGAAAATTTAGAAGAATACTTAATAATTAACATAAACATTTTCCGTAGGCAAAAGAAACACTTTGAGGTTAATTTTGAAAATAGACCAAAATCCTACCTAACTTATTATAACTGAACAACTATACACATGATGATTTTTATAATGTGTCTTATTTCGAGTTCACATGGGCTATTTTTGCTCATTTGTCTTACACTTATTACAAAGAAAAAGTTTCAATATTTTATTATGCAGATGTTTGCATTCTCATGATATATGTATATGTTCTGTAAAAGCTGGGTAGAAGTCAAGAATTCTGTCAAAATCAGTCACCCCCACTGTTTTTTTAAAACTTGATACTAAACAGGGTGATAGAAGAAAGTCTACCATTGAATTGAAGAAATTATTTAAAAATATATGAGATGTGAAATTAACCCATACAAAAATAAAGAGCCTGAAATAGTCTGCTGTTTTGGAATAATTAAGGATTTTGTTTTTTATACTGTGGTACCCAAGAGCCTAGAAAAATGCTTGGCATAGTGTATTCATTTAACAAATATGTGTGGACTCACAAATTGCCGTTGTTCATGGCAGTACAGTGAGGGTTTAAAATTAAATATTTTATAATAAATAATTAAAATTACATATACACATGGGTGGGCCATGCTAACTCATCAGACGTAGTTCTCACCTGCCATGCTAGAGGCCCTGGGTTTGATTTCCAGTGCCTACCCATGCAAAAGAAAAAATTACACACATATATTTATGTATTTTATATAAATATACTCTATAAACTCTTTCTATAACCTTTTAAAACTCTCCCAGTTTGCATAATGAAAATTGTTTTATACTTAGATGTGCTGGTTTGAAAGGATGTATGTCCCGTAGAAAAGCCATGTTTTAATCAAAATCTCATTTTGTAAAGGCAGAATAATCCCTATTCAAAACTGTATGTTTGAACCTGTAATTAGATAATATCCCTGGAGGAGTGATTTAATCAAGAGAGGTTGTTAAACTGGATTAGGTAAAGGCAAGTCTCTACCCATTTGGGTTAGTCTTAATTAGTTTCTGGAGTCCTATAAAAGAGGAAACATTTTGGAGAATGAAGGAGATTTGGAGAGAGCAGAGAATGCTACAGCACCACGAAGCAGAGTCCACCAGCCAGTGACCTTTGGAGATGAAGAAGGAAAATACCTCCCAGGGAGCTTCATGAAACCAGAAGCCAGGAGAGAAAGCTAGCAGATGACACCATGTTCACCATGTGCCCTTCCAGATGAGAGAGGAACCCTGACCGTGTTTTTCCAGATGAGAGAGAAACTATGACTGTGTTCGCCATGTGCCTTCTCACTTGAGAGAGAAACCCTGAACTTCACTGGCCTTCTTGAACCAAGGTATCTTTCCTTGGATGCCTTTGATTGGACATTTCTACAGATTTATTGTAATTGGGACATTTTCTCAGCCTTAGAACTGTAAAATAGCAATTTATTAAATTCCCCTTGTTAAAAGCCATTCCATTTCAGGTATATTGCATTCTGGCAGCTAGCAAACTAGAACATTAGAGGTTGAAAAACTTTTTTTCTTCCATGTAAAATATTATAACTTAAATTTTAAGATGTCATCAGTTCATTATCTATTGATCATTTACTTCCTAGAGTCCTTCCCATATCTTCTAAAAACTATGCTTAGGTCAGAAGACAGGAAAGTTGACACCAATTATGTCAGAATAGTGCTGTATAACTTAGGTAGACTCTGAATTAGCAATGGGGAAAGTAGAAAGGCCAATGTTAAATATGATCCAGGTTTTAATCATAGATTAAACTGAAACGCATGCAATTTAAGAATGAAGTTGTACCAAAATAGCATGCAGTCCAGAGCTGGGTGGTGGAGAAGTTTCAGTGGCTATTTCAGTACAATATTTGTTTTTTGTCTGTTTTTCTTTTGGAAAAGAACACATTAGAATGCAACACCATTTGTCAAATCAAGGTTGAACTGCAGCCATAGATTGGCTATGGATAAAAAGATTGGCGAACAGCACTGAAAACACTCAGCAAGATCAACCTTTATACTGGATTTACAATAGAGAGTATTGCATAGTTCATTATTGTTTGTAAATTGTATGTTGCACACCCTTTATATCAGTCAAATTTCTAGAGCACTCATGTATGTATATAATACATACATGTTTTCTCCAGAGAGCTGCATGTTAAAATTTACCAGCACACCAGCATAAAAAGATACTTTTGCTAATAAATATGCAAATATAAATAAAACAGACATCTTCCTAGAAAATCAAAAATTACCAAAACTGATGAAAATAACTACTCTGAATAGTTTTTTATGAATTCAAGTAATACAAATATAAGTGAAAACTTTTCTACAAAGAAAATTCCAGGCCCAGAAAGATTCATAGTGAATTCTACCAAATCTTATGTGAACTCATTCAGAATACACATAAAAGAGAAAACACTTTTTAGTTATCTCAATAAAAGCAGAAAAAAATTTGATAAAATTGAACACATATGATAACAACTATTAGCAAACTAGGAATAAAGAGAACATGTTTTTTTTTTTTACATGGGCAGGCACTGGGAAATGAACCCGGGTTCTCTGGCATGGCAGGCGAGCATTCTTGCCTGCTGAGCCACCGTGGCCCGCCCTAAAGGGAACATCTTTAATCTGATACGGGTTAGCTACAGAAACCTACAGTAAACATTATAATTGTTATGCTTTAAACATTTCCCCACTGTGATAGAAACTTCTATCTAATGCAATGATACAAGAAAAGAAATGAATTGTGTAAATATTGAAAAGAAAGAAAGTTGTCATGTTTTACAGATGGCATAGTTATATTTGAAGAAATTTTAACATTATACAGAGAAGTAATTAAATGAATAAGTATATTTAGCAGGGTTGATGAATACAAGTCAAATAAATTGTTAGGCAAATCAACTATATTTACGTTGCCAGTAGCCATCAAGTAGAATATTAAATATTTAAAAATACCTTTTACAATAATACAAAAAGTAATAAATAAGAGAAAAATCCAGCAAAGATGAGAGATGCTATGCAGACAAACCGATTCTATATTTTTATTAAAATACAAGGAACCAAGAATTGCCAAGTTGATCTGGGAGAACAAACTTTGAGAATATCCTATACCAGAGATCAAGCTTATTTGAAAGAAAGAGCTATGTAGACAAATGGTGTTTTATGAGGACGGACAAATAGAAGAGACAGATTCCAGAGAGAAAGTCACATATGTGGGCACTTGATTTATGGTAAGGATGACATTGAAGAAAAGTGGGGAAAGAAATGTCTGTTTAATAAATGTGCTGGGTCAATTGGTATCCATGCGGAAACATGATGTCCTGAGTCAGGAATGTGGGCAGAATTCTTGTGGGTAATTTTTGTGTTCCATGCAGCAGCAACTGGGGCAGATTACTAGAGTTAGAGTATATACTTCGCAGATGGCTCATTCACAATGCGGACAGTTTGATTTTGGTTGTTGACTGAAGGTTCAACCATAGATTTTGGTGGGAGCCTTGTTTCTCTCCACATAAGCCTCTTTTGGGGGCTGCTTGGACTTCCTCAGAGCATGAAACTGGGTTCTAAGAAGAGGAGTTTCAAGGGATAAGAAGTAGAAACTGCTAGTTGCTTAAAGTCTGTGCTCAGAAATTGGCACAGTATTATTTCTGTCTTATTCTATTGGTCAAAAAAGTCACAGAGCCTAGATTCAAGGAAGAGAATACATAAGACCAAACGTTAATGGGAGTCATGTGAAATAATGTGGCTATCTTTAATGTTTGATCTTCCATCTTTAATCTTCAATACCTTTTCTGTGCCTCAGAAGAATTTCTCTCTGCTCCTCTACCCAATCTCCAGCTTCAGTGTATGATTTTCATGCACTCAGTGGAGGCCCATGAGGAAGGATAGACAGATGGATGTAGAGTCCACTTTTCTTGGGGCTCCTTTTCATTCTAATCTATCATGCTAACTCACATTTGGCCATTAAAAGTTCATGAGAAGTTTGGTTGGTTTCTTCTTATCAGTATGTATATCAGATTCCCTCTTCTCTAGAAGCTCCACCAGTGACAAAAACAACCATGGATCTCTTCTCTCCTAGCAAGGACTTTTCATTTTCTGGAAATTAGTTCATGTAGACTTATTTGCATCTTCCCTATGATTTTTCAAATTATAATTTTGTAGATTATCTGGCTTATTCTCATTGATAGGGTGACAGTGACAGTCTCCCATGACTTCCTAAAGCCTAAACAAAAGCAGACATTCCTCAGAAATTCTTAATTTCTAAAACTCCTTTATTTTTCTTCTTTCTCTTTTGCACTAGAAATTTTCTTTGAAGTAAAGCTATGCTAATATCCCATAATTATTATCATGTTTTCAGTATAATTTTTTTTCTTTTATGTAGGATTGATCATTATAGGTTAAAGGGTTTGGGTCTCTCTAATAGTTCAAGGGGCCTTCTTCAACATCTTAATTTTGTTCTTTGTGCTTATAAAGCACACCATTTTTTTTCCCCCAACATTTCAGTTCTTCTAAGTATCCATTAGCATACTTATGTTGGGTTTCTCTTTCAAGGAAAAAAGTGCTTTTTCAGCTTTATTCTGAATCCAGAATCACATTTTGTGTTAAAGCCATTCCTCTTATGATAGACTGTTATGTAAAACTATCTCTTCCCTGTAGATCTCCATTTACTTGTTATTTCACTTATGATTATAATAAAAATAGGACTGCCTACAGGTATAGTGCCTTATGGAAGTTAGGGTGTTTATAAAAGAGCTAGTATATACTTTCATGTGCATGCAATTGCTATATTATTTTTGTGTCACTTTAAATTTTAAAATTTTACTAGAATATGTCTTAAGAGTTTTCCATGCTTCCTTTCATCAGTGGCCATCTATAAAAATTATCTTCATGGTTGACATATGTCTTGGCATGGGATTTCATTTTCTTTTAAGAGTATGATAAGAGGATTGGGGATTATCTCTACTTATTCTCTCTCCTCCACATTGCTTGAAATAACCTCAGGGGTAGGAGGTGACTTTTGCTACATTATTAGAAAGTAGACTAATAATTCCACACTTATATTTTCAAACTGAGTAAAGAAAAGCAAGGTTAGATGAAATGCAATTCATAAGCGAATGGTTTATCCTTATAGTAATCATTCTGGATAATAACTGAGATTAGTTTTTCAATTCTGTTTTTCAGTAAGGACTATTATCTGTGAGAGGCTCCTGCAAATTGCTGCATTAATTTTGTTGCACAAGTAGCCAGCCATATGCTTTTCCTAAAATATTCCCTCACAGAAAGGACATGTATAAATGTATTGTGTGTGTGTGTGTGTAAAGCTGAGAGGTATTAGGCTATGGAAATGGTGAGGAGCAGCAAACAGAAAGGAATAGAATGGAAGCTCATAGTTTGTTAGTGGCACTGTTTCAGTGTCTGGTGTTCAACTCTCAGTCTCGAATTCTACTTATTCTTCAAATGCGGCTCAACACTCACCTTAAATGTAAACTCTTCCCCTTTATCTATTGCTCACTGTTGTCTGAATTCCTAAAGCATATTTGCATTCCATACTCATCTTAGTATTCAGTTACATACCTCTCAAAAGTATCTCTTTTTTAAAAAATGTGGTTTAAGATGGTGGTTTTTGTTTTTGTCTCCCCTCAGATAATCCAAATCTTAGGGAATGCTTTTGCTCTTTTTCCCCCCTTTTCTTCTATGATGAAAGGATGCAAAGAAAGACTAAACACAGCCAGGGCTGGCCCTAGACACTTGATTGTTTCCAGACTAATAATTTAATACCCTTTCAAAGTGAATGTTTAAATATTTATGCAACATTTACTTAAAGGGTCAGGGAGACTCTAATTTCCTAATAAAAAATGTATATAGAGATAGATATATTAATTAATTCACTTTGCTGCCCAAGGCAGAGTCAATAGTCTGAAAGAAAAAGTAGCAGACAACAGTTTACTGCTTTTCTATAGTTTTTATTCTCTCTCCTGTTAGTCTGTGAGCATCCAAACCAGACAACTTCTTGGCAAGCGATTCAAAGATTTAGATAATGAAGGAAATTCCTCAATCTCATGGACAGCATTGTGTTGTACAATGTTTGTTTGTTTGTTTCAGAGTTTCAGCTGACAGCTACTGCTGTCTTTTGGCTCACCACAACTGCATGTGGAGGTTGGGAAATTATTCAATACTGGCTAGTCTGTGCTATTGAGATCTCTACATTTTCATCCAAAGTGCTGCCCCTGTCAATAAGATTTGGACTAATTTACATTTCTGTAGTTACATAAAAAGTCACTTGAGAAAATATAATTCAATGGGCACCTCATTTCATATTTATTCCGTGAGTGTTTCCATGCCCCCATATGGATGCTTCTGGGTGGTTGGCCTACCTTTCAGATTCTGTACCCACCATTTAGCAATTTCGTTTCCTTATGATTATCTTTTTTGTTTTCCAACAAAGTTATTATGATACTATATTCTAAATTTAAGTTGCCTCTTTTTTGAAAAAGTGACTTTTTATTTTGCTTCTTAATTTTTGACATATGAGAAGCAATGGAAAAGTAATATAAAAAGCATAAATTTAGGAACCAGTGCAGAAAATTCAAATTGCAACTCTCTATCCCTTATAATTATTATTTTTTTGTATGCTGTATGGTGGGGTCACATTTCATTATTTTTCCATGTGAGTATCTTGCTATTGCCACACCATTTGTTGAATTTTTGTTTGTTTGTTTTGGAGGAAGTGCATGGACCAGAAATTAAAACCCGGTCTCCCGCATGGCGGGTGAGAATTCTACCACTGAACTACCCTTGTACCCTCTATCCCTTATAATTCTTGACAAATCATTTCACTTCCTTGACTTCAGTTTTTATCCTCTATAAACTGGGAATAATAATATCCACCTTACAGAGTTGTTGGGAAGATTAATTAAGATTGGTCTTCCTGATATTCTGTGCCAGTGCCAGCTGGTTGCCCAGCCAGCCTCTCTGAGGGTTTGTTGAGGAACTTCATTGGAGCTGCCAACTCACGGTCTGCCCTACAGACCTTGGACTCGATTCCCACAGTCACGTGAGACACTTCTATAAATTTTATATTTACAGATATATCCTGCTGATTCTGTTTCTCAAGAGAACCCTAGCCAACACAAAATTCATGTACAGATATTTTTTTGTGTACGTATATCTTTATGTCTCCTTGTCTTTTAAAAAGAAACCACTTATTTTCATTTTACTTTCTTCTTGGAGTGAAATTTTGGTTGAATAATAGAATAGGTATAAGTTCAACTTTATTAGAAACTGCCAGCATTCTAAACGACCAATCCATTCTACACTTCCACTAAAAATATTTGGGAAATCCAGTTACTCCAAATCTTCACCACCATTTTTGTGGTCAGTCTTTTAAATTTTAGACATTTTGTTTTTACTTTGCATTTTCCTGGTGATTAATGATTTTGAGCACCTTTTCATGTGCTTCTGCAGTGTCTGTGTGCCTTCTTTGATGAAGTATCTGTTCAAATATTTTATCCACTTTTTAATCACGTTGTTTGTCTTTTTATTATTAAGTTGTAGGAATTCTTTACAACTTTCGGATACAAGTCCTTTGTCAGATAAATGTTTTATAAATATTTTCTCCTACTCTGTGGCTTTCCTGTTTATTTTCTTAACATTTAAAAAATGAACCTACTGGAAATTTAATTGGGATTTTATTGTATCTCTCGCTCAATTTGAGAAGGATGGACATCTCAACAATACTGAATCCCCATATATTGAGCATGGTTTTTCTATATCTCTCTCCTTTACATCTTCTTTAATCTATTTCAGCTATGTTATATAGTTTTCTCTGTAGAGTTCTTATATGACTTCTGTTAAAATATCCCCTCAGTATTATATATTTATTGATTCTATTTTAGATATATTGTTAATATCTTAACTGTTCCACTGATTCATTACTTATATAGTGAAATACTATTTGTTTTGGTATAATAACCTTGTTTCCTATGACCTTGCTGAATTCACTTATTAAGTTTGTATCTTTAGGGTTTTCGATGTATATCACCATGTAACCTACAAATAAACACAGTATTCTTTCTTATTTCCAGTCTTTATGTTAAGCATTTATTTATTTAGCCTAACTGTACTGGCAGGAACCTCCAGCACAATGTGGAATATAAATTGTGAGAGTAAACACCCTTGTCTTATTCCTCATGCTACGAGGAAAGTTCCTCACTAGTAAGATGTTTGCTGTAGGTTATTTTTATAGATACCCCCAATCAGGTTGAGGAATTTCCCTTTTATTTGTAGTTTGCTAAAGATTTTTATAATGGGGTGTTGAATTTTGTTAAATGCTTTTTCTGCATTTGTTAAAATCATCGTATATTTTTGGTTCTTTTTAATTCTGTTAATTAGTGAATTAGAATGATTGATTTCCAAATGGTAAGCCACTATTGCATTCCAGATAAACCTCACTTAGACATGATATATTATGGGTTTGTATATTGCTGGATTTAATTTGGTAATATTTTGTTAAGGGTTTTTATGTATTTATATGAGGTATAGTGGTCTCTAATTTTCTTCTAATGTTTTTCTCTGGATTTTTATTAGAGTAATGCTGAACTCATAAAATGAGTTGGGAAGTATTCCCTCCTCCACTATTTTCTGAAAGAGTTTATGTAGGGTTGGTATTATTTCACAAAGAAGTTCATTATATTCCATTATTATTCTTTAAATATCTTTAGGATTTCTAGGACAGTTCTTCTTTCATTCTTGGAATTGATCATATCTTTTTTCTCTTGATTAATCAAGCTAGAGGCTCATCAATTTTATTGATCTTTCATAGAACCAATTTGTACTTTTATTGACTTTGTCTATTTTTGTCAATTTTATATTCATTTTTTTAATTTTATCAATCTTTTTACTTACTTTGGCTTTATTTTCTCTTCTTTTCCTGGTTTCCTAAGTATGAAGCTTAGATCATTGATTGTAGACCTCTCTTCTTTTCTAATAAAATACTTAATTACATAAATTTCTCTTTTAGCACTGTATTGACTGCATCCATAAATTTGGTACATTTTGTTTTAATTTTCATTCGGTTAAAAACATTGTCTAATTACCTTTTTGTTTTCCACATAGCTAATGTTTAGTTTTAGAAATTTGTTGTCCAACGGCATTTTCCAAATGTACTTTTCATTTTAATTATGTTTTTATTTTCATTGTGGTCAGAAAACATATTCTGTTTTTTTTCATTTTTTAAAATTTATTCATACATGTTTATGGCCTAATTTGATTTCTCTGTAGAAATAGTCCATGTGCACTTGAAAAGAAAGTATATCCTAAATTGTTGGGTATAGGGGTCTATAGATATAAATTAAGTAAGGTGGTTGATGATTTTATCCCAGTATTCTGTATCTTACCTGCTTTTTAATTCTACTTGTTCTATAAGTTACTGAGAGAGAAGTTTATTAAAATATCTAACTCTGATCATGTATTTATGTACTTCTTCTTTTAGTTCTGTTAGCTTTTGCCTTCGATGCTCTGTTAATAGATGCATATATATTTAGGATTATTATGCACCCTTGGTGGGTTAAATCAGTTTATCATTATGAAATGTCCCTATCTATCCTGTGTAATACTAATTATCTGATAGTCTAGTTACACTCCTTTCACAAGATTACTTTATATATATTGCACATTTCACATTGCTATTTTCAACTATGTTACTATATTAGGTCTTAATTTTTTAATCCAATCTGACAATCTCTGTCTTTTAATTGGGATGCTTCTTCCATTTTTATTTAAGGTAATTAATGAAGTTTTTTTTTATTTTCTGCTTTATCTCTTGTTTTTCCTTTTCAGTTATACCTCTTTGCTATAAATTTTTGTGGCTGGTCTTGTGACTACAATATGCATATCTGTATTAAAACTAAACAATTCATAATCCTTTTTCTCTTCACATGTTAATTGTCTATTAAAGAAATTAAGATAATAGAGAAAGAAATATTTTAGTATTTTGCCGCATGCTTACTATTTTCAGCACCCTGAGTATTCTTTTAGCATCAGTTATTCTGTAGATTAAAGAACTTCTTTTAATATTTCTCGTAGTATAGTTGTGCTAGTAATGAATGATGTCAGCTTTACTTTATCTAAAATGTGTTCATTTTGCCTCATTTTCACAGGATAGCTTCATAGAACATAGAATTCTAGGTTGAATGATCATTTCCACTCAGCACTGTAAAGACGGTGTTCCATTGTCTTCTAGCTTATGTGGTTTCTGGTGAGAAGTCAGTGTTTCTCCTTAATGTTGTTCCTCTGTATGTGTTGTGTCTTTCTCTGGCTGCTTTTAAAAATTTCTCTGATCTTAGATTTTTATCAATTTGATTATGATATATCAAGGTGTGGTTTACTTTGTGCTTATTTAACTTTGGTTGTATCAAACTTTTCAGTTCTGTGAGTTGATAGTTTTCTTAAAATTTATGAAATGTTTTGACATTAGTTTTTAAACATTTTTTTCAGCCTTGATCTGTTACTCCTCTCCCCCTTGTCTCTTTATTTTTTTCTCAGTCCTTTTCCATTCTGTGTTTTATTTTAGATAGCTGTTATTGATCAATTCCAAGGACACTGATACTTTTTTCTGGAGTGTCCAATCTGCCAATCTGTTCTTAATCCTATTTATTGTATTTTACATTTCAGATATTGTATTTTTTGCTCTAGAATTTCTTTGAGGTGTTTTATGATAAATTTCATCCTTTCTGCCCAGATTTCCCTTCTGTTACTTCAGTATGTCTATATTTTCCTTTCCTTTCCTTTTAAAGTATTTTTTTTTTGCCTAAAATCTATATCTGTATAATCACTAAACTTGTTTCAATTTACTGACTTTTCCTTTGTTATGGGTCTTATGTTCCTGCTTTTTCATATTTTTTGTGATTTTTTAATCATATTTTGATATTAGGAATGATATTTTGTTGAAGTCTGTTTTTTCCTTCCTTTATACAGTGCTGTATTGTATCCTGTGAAGTAGTTAATTTACTGGTGGATCAACTTGATTCCAGCAACACTTGGCTTTGAGCTTTGTTGAAGCTAGTTTAGAATTTTCTTTATGCAGTGGTACAGTGGCCTGACTTCATGGTATGTGCTTTCTAGGTCTCAGCTGAATGCTTTGTGTATTTAGCGAAGTCTCTCCACTCTGGCTGGTTGGAGGTCCAATATATTTTCAGCGTTGTTCAATCTCCAAAATTTCCATTCAGCTCACAACCTTTCAGTAACTATTATCCAAGATCTCACAGGTTCTCATACTGAATATGCACAGCTTAGTATCTGATAGGACTCAAATGTATACATTCATTTTTATTTATATTTCTGGATCTTTTACTCTATCCAGGTCCCTCTTTTCCAGTACTCTGCCCTGAAAATTCCTCCTTGTTCGGCTGCTCTGAATTTTGATTTCTCTTTCAGCAAGAACAATTACTGTCCTCTGTTTCTACACTTCCTGTGCCATCATTGAGAAATTTCACTGAGATAGAAAGTCATGGTAGATATGGAGCTCACCTTCTATGTTTCCTTCTTTTAGGTATCACAGACAGTTCCTTATTGCCTTCTGTTAAATCCATAAGCACAGTTGCTTTAAGATATTTTATTCATCTTTATAATTATTTAAAACAGAGAGGGTAAATATGATACCTTTAACTTCATTATGGTTGGAGGTGGTAGTACTAAAAAAATATTTTTAAAAGCAAAAACAATATCTTATAAAGTATTCTGTAAATTTTTAAAACAGTGCATCTTAGAAATATGTCCATATCAGCATTTATGTATCTGCCCCACTTTTTAAAAAGTAGCCATTATATTCCATGTTAATAGATATTTGACTATTTTTGTTGTTTTTGAGTATGTTGCAATAAAAATCCTTATACATAATTATTGGCCCATTTGTGTGAATATACTAGCAGACTATATTTATGACAATGGCATTATGGAGTTGATAGGTCAAAAGGAAAATTTGAAAGATAATGATAAAATACCCAGAAAATATCATTCTATTCTATCAGTATGTTGGAGAGTCTATGTTTCCCAAAGCTTCTACACAGATATTACATGACAGTGTACTAAAAGTAAAAGAAATAAAATGATGTGCATCCAGGTGCATTAATGGAAACTTCCTAATGATATTTTAAGCAGAATTCTTTTATTATTTCCCCAGTGGCGTCTTGGTGACATTCCTGTGTGCGGCAGGAATTTAGCGAATAATTAATTAATTTGAGTGGATTTTTACACTTTTTAAAAACACAAATAAGAGCCTTCACATTATTGGAAAAGCTAAGAAAATAAAGAACTCTGTCTCAAAAACAGTTAATAAAAGTTGAGAGATGCACATCACCGACAGGAGCAGCTCTGGAAGGAGCTCCTTCAGGGGCCTGTCAGACCAGCTCTTTGAGGTTTTATAAAACCAAACACTATATTTGGTCTATATTTAACCACTTATCCCTGTTTATTTACTCCTCTTTATTCCAGTGGCCTGGAAACCTGAGAAGCATGTTTTCACAAATGGTTGGAAATGAGAGATTAGGTGGGTTAGCTCAAACACCTCTTCCCTGTGATCAAGGGAAGGAAGCTGAGACCTTTTCAAAGCATATTCACTAGATTAGCCATACAATTTGGGGTTTGTTCCAGGCAGAAAGAGTAACACCTCCTTTACAGACATTTTAAATGTCCATTCAGAACCCTTGAAGGAATTCAGTACAGGAATAGAAAAACAAAAATACAGACAAGGAGGGTCACCAAATCAAAATAATTTTTGCAAATAATGCTATTACACCTAGAATAGATGTCCAAGATTGCCTTTTATGTCTTACCACAAAACCTAAAGAAAGAAACTTATAAGCAGAATTTCTTAAAACAAACATCAAGGGGAAAAAGATTCACACAGAACACATGAAGAAAGCGTATGCATCATTTGGGCAAGCCATCATACTTCTCTGGGTTATTTTTTCCCTTCATCTACACTTTAAGAGCACTGAATTCTTTCTTTTGTTGACAAAGAAAACTACAGAGAATAGATAGACTTTAAGTCAGACCTTGAAAGGTGAATAGAATTTGCTGGTTAAACAAGAAATGAAGGATATTCCAGTTACACAAGAGCATCTCTTTCAAAAGGCTCTCCTCTACATCCTCACAGAGCTCATCTATCCTTCCTCTGGGCTTCTGCTGTATTTGTTCATCTATTTCTGATATGAGGATTTGTTTGTTTGCTTTTGTCTATAGCCCCCAGTACCTAACCCTGGGGCAGGTACAGCTGGTCAGTCTCTGAACACTTGATGAATAATCCAAAGTCATAGAAAGGTGCAAGAGAAGCGCATGTTTGGTGATGGGTAAATTTGCTATTGTTTTAACACAGTGCTAGATGGCATTTAGAGAAGAACAAAAGTTAATGTTCTATGTGTAGAGACACCTTTAAAGATTTGAAGCAATTGATGCCACACTCAATTCCCTAAGGTAAAATTGCCCTCCAACTATCGGCACAAGAGTAATTGGAAAGGAGAGAACTGGTTTGGGGGAAATTAGAAGAAGCTTTGTAGAGAAGTGGGCTCCCAAATCTGCCCTGAAGGATGGATGAGATTTGTGTAGGAAGAGAGAGGAAGGAAAACCTCTAGGAAGGGTAAATAGAAATAAAGGCAAAGAAGTTGATGGACCTTTTAGGGGGCAGATGGGAGGGAGGGAGCTTGTTGCACGAAATGAACCATGTCAGGGAACAAAGGGGTAAGTTAGGACAGAGGGAGCATTCCCAAATGGTAAAAATCATAAAAGTCAACAAAAGCATTTGTACTTAATTAAGTAAGTATGGTAAAGCATTCCAAGTTCTGGAGGAAGGAAGTAGTTAGATGACAGTGACGTTTAAGAAGCAGTAGCAGCCATGAGTGCCTGATGGCAGGGACTGGGTGTTATTCTTTATGGTATTTACTCAGTGACTAGCACGTTTTTTGATCCATAGCACATTCTTTATATTTTGTTACTTTTTATTTATTAGGGAAGTTGTAGGTTTACAGAAAAATCATCCCTAAAATACAGAGTTTGGATATGCCACCTTCCTTAGTGTGGTGCAAATGTTAAAATTGATGGAAGATCATTTTATAATTCTACTATTAACTATAGTCTGTCACTTACCTCAGAGTTTGCTGTTTGAATTGTACAATCCTATGTTCTTTTTTTTAAAAAAAACTTTATGCCAGTGGCATTTATACAACCTAAAATTTTCCCTTTTATCTGCATTCACATATATAATTTGGTACTGTAATTATATTTACAATGTTGTGCTGCCATCATGACCTCCACTACCAAAACTTTTCCATCAACCCAAATACAAAGTCTGTACAATTTAAGCATTGTGTCCCCTTTCCCTACCCCAACCCAGGCCCCGGTGACCTATATTCTAGTTTCTGACTTTATGAGTTGACATTCTAATTATCTCATATCAACTTATTTTTAATAAAGTTCAAAGTTACCTTCCTGTCTAGAATCTTCCAAGCATTTGAACAAGGAATGAGGAGGCTACAACAGAAAAGCAGAAATTTAATCATAAATTGATACACCATGGATGTGATGGTGTGCCGGTTTGAAAGGATGAATGTACCCTAGAAAAGCCATGTTTTAATCCTAATCCCATTTTGTAAAGGCAGCCATTTCTTCTAATCCCTATTCAGTACTGTATGTTTGAAACTGTAAATAGATCATTTCCCTGGAGATGTGACTCAATCAAAAGTGGTTGTTAAACTGAATTAGGTGACGATATGTCTCCACCAATTTGGGTGTGTCTTGATTAGTTTACTGGAGTCCTATAAAAGAGGAAACATTTTGGAGAAGGAGGAGATTTCAGAGACAGCAGAGAATGCTGCAGCACCACGAAGCAGAGAGTCCACTAGCCAGCACTTGGGAGATGAAGAAGGAAAATGCCTCCCAGGGAACTTCATGAAACCAGAAGCCAGTAACAGATGATGCCATGTTCACCATGTGCTCTTCCAGCTGAGAGAGAAGCTCTGACTGTGTTCACCATGTGCCTTCTCACTTGAGAGAGAAGCCCTGAACTTCATCGGCCTTCTTGAACCAAGGTATCTTTTCCTCAATGCCTTAGATTGGACATTTCTATAGACTTGCTTTAATTGGATCATTTTCTTGGCCTTAGAACTATGAACTAGGAATTTATTAAATTCCCCTTTTTAAAGCCATTCCATTTCTGGTATTTTGCATTCCGGCAGCTAGCAAACTTGAATAGATGGTATCTATCAGCATAAACGGAAAAATGGGCAAATCTCAGAAACATTCCAAAGGAAGAGAAATAATAGATCCTACTGACATATTGGAAATGGTGGGTGGAGAGCTTCAAGATATTGTTTGGATTTCTTGCCCGGAGAAATGATGGTAGCCCTATATGAATTGGGGGGTAGTCAGGAAGGATCTTTATTTTTGGCAGGGGGGCGGGCTTCATGGTCTAGGAATCGAATCCGGGTCTCCTGCATGGAAGGCAAGTATTCTACCATTGAACCACCTGTACACCCCTCAGGAAGGACCTTGATTTCAGGTTTGGGAAAAATGAAGGGCGTTTGAATGAAAGAATGCTGAAACTGCTGGGAAAGCCACACGTCCAAGTTGAAGATTCTTTATGGGCATTTGGAAATTTGAAACTGGAATGCAAGGGAGAAGTCAAGATTGAAGATTATTTCTGAGTGAGGATAAGAAAAAGAAAAAGGCAAAAAAAAAAAAAATAGGCTGTTGGGAGAAAGAGAATCTGTATTTCTAAGTAGGCTTCTAAGACTGTAGAGAAGTGCCTGAAGTTTGTGTTAAAGCCCAGAAATACTGTTCACAGAACAGAAACGACTAGAGCTTTCAAGGGAAAAATGTTCCTGTTTATCTGGTTGATCTGCCTTTGTGATGGTTCAATGGTATAGATTTGTGTCCTACATGATTTGCTGTAATAATTGAGGCTGGACAGGAATGTGTTATAATGCCCGATTGGACTGTCTTCCTTGGAATTTCTGCAGAAATGGACA
Organism: Myrmecophaga tridactyla; assembly: GCA_004026745.1. Classification (NCBI taxonomy): domain Eukaryota; kingdom Metazoa; phylum Chordata; class Mammalia; order Pilosa; family Myrmecophagidae; genus Myrmecophaga; species Myrmecophaga tridactyla. Next base: position 112,134 of record PVIY010002573.1, read on the forward strand.
TTTATTACAAACAGGAAACTTAGTAACAGAACTCATGAATATGTCATAGATCTTATTCCCCATTTTATAACATTAAAAAGAGACACATTTATTTCTTGCTTGGAGATACGTATGCTAAGACGTTTGCCTGCACTGCTTTTTTTGTGAGGCAATATATGTACATAAAGGCCAGACTGGAGTTTTCTAGACAAAACATTGGAACGTTCTGTGTCACACCTGTGCTCATAGTGCTTGCTAATTACCTTGGCTTCCTTAGAACTCCAAGACAATGCTTTAAGCCCATTTTGGAATGTTCCCGGGGGTAGAGAAGATTGATAGCTCTGTTTTCTCTCAAAAAAAAGAAGAGAAAAGAAAAAACATGTAGCAATCCCATAAATCTTAATTTTCCTCATGTCATGACACTACTCATCTGGCCTTTCACATAAAATATACCGCAAACGTCTCTTACACAACTTTTGGCTGCAGGGTCATGATCTAAATGGGAATCAGCCTCTGCTTTAGAGACAAATAAGATACTTAGACATAAACCAGGAAATTTTTCAAAAATGTTTATTGATACCCTCAGCTAACAGGAAACAAGAAAATAATGATTGAAGTTTCCTATAAAGGTATGGCTCTCAAACACTTCTGAGGGTGACCCAGTAAGAAATGCATTTATCACGAATCAGTGATGTGTGTACATGTCCATGCCCGTGCATGCACATACACAACGAAAATAAGGTTGGAGGAAATGATACTTATTCTTTTTACCTGGGGAATGCATTCCAGTTTTTATTCTCTCTCCTCTCCCATCCTCTCCTCTCTTCTGCTCTTCTCTCCTTTTCTCTCCTTTTGTTTCCTATCCTGTCCTATCCTAGTGAAAATAATGCTGGTTGAAACTTACTTTAGGCTGATAAACCATTTATAGACCCATATGAACAAATTAGTTTCTCTGGGCCTGGAAATGTGCTATGCTTTCTATTCGTAGGGGAACTCTTTAGATCATCCTTTATCTTCCTTTCCCAAATCAGCTTCATTCCCCTTACTTAAAGGAGAAATAAGCACTTGGTTGCAGGTTGCTTCATTCCACACACGTCTTCAAGGAGGGAGTCTTGCTGTCACACTTTCTTGTAGCAATCACCACCTTTCTGTTCTGTCCTTGATTCGCCCCAACTGCCATGGTAAATCAAGGAGTGGCTCTACCCACTTGACCCACACAGCCCTTATCTCACATCACAGAACAATATTCTCCACAAACACTCTTTGTCAGATGATGGACTGGTGTTTATGTTGTCAGCCTCTTAGACAAATAGCTCTTGGCGACTCAAGAGACAAAGGAATCTAAGACAGACAGGACTGAGAGCTGTGGTGACCTCAGAATTTCTATTAAGGAGGGCGTAGGGACAGCCGTCATCAGTAATTGCCTAGGGGAATTGTCTTAAACTATCTCTGTATAACAAAAAGACACACATATCTGCGGAGGTCTGTGTGACTGGAGAGAGGGGCCTGAGTCCTCCCAAGTCACCCCACGGTAGACTCAGGAAACGAGGTGAATTCTTCGTAGAGAAGCCAATCTGAGTATGGACTATTTTGAAAGGCGTGCTGTCCCAGCACCACCACTTGGTTGGCAACTTGTTAGCAAACAGAAGCTTCTCAGGGATTTCCTTTAATAATCACATAAGAATGATACAAAAATGTATGAGTTCAAGGACTTATGTGAAAATGTCTATTTCTAAATTCTTTTTCTCAAAAGAGAGTGATCCCCGCAATTCTACTTCAAGGTATATAGCTGAGAGACTTGAAAACATATATTCACATGAAAACTTGTACACGAATGTTCATAGCAGCCCTATCCACAATAGTTAATAGATGGAAACAACACAAAGGTTTAGAGAATGTCGAATGGGATTAAAAAATGTGTATATCCACACAGTGGAAGGTTATTCAGCCATAAAAAGCTATGAAATCTTGAATGTGTTATGCTAAGGAATGAAACCATACCAAAAAAGCTACCCATTTTTTTTATTCCATTTGGCTATCAGAATAGCCAAATCCATAGAGGCAGAAAATAGATTAGTAGTTTCCCGAGATGGGGCATGGAGGGATTAGAAGTTATGTGGTTTCTTTTGGGGTGATAGAAGTGTTCTGTAAACAAATTGTGGTGATAGCTGGACAGCATAATAAATATACTAGAACCCACTGAAATGCACATTTTAAAATCGTGATTTTTATGTTATATGAAGAATATCTCAATAAAAAGTATTATAAAGAACAAAAGATGGTGAAAAATTAAATTCTGACATATCTACATTTTGCATTATCACATGGTTTTACGTAAATGGGTGTCTCTTAAGATCTTAAAAGGTTCTGTTAGGCTAAATGAGGCTCATTATATTTCTGCTGTTCTTTAATTTGACAAGCTCTTAACAATTATATAAATATAGTCACAATTTCCAAGTTAGAAAACCCCAATAAAGTACATTTTACTGTTGGATATAACTAATCTTCTCTAGACAGTGAGAGGATGTGTGCTCATTTGTCTCCTTGCTCATGCCCATGTGTGTGAAGTACTATTTGAAACACTTGGAAGGTGCCTTGAAAAGGAAATCTGTTCTTGCAATCTTGTATTTGTATTGCTATTTATCAGCATTCATTGCATGCCTGGTGTTTTCATGACCTGGAGCTAAGTGTTCAAGAAACAAAGAGGTCACAAAATCTTGAACTGTTGTCCTAAAGAGCCATGCAGTTCATGTGGGAGACAGAAAATGACAGAAAATTATCCAACTAAATGAAGAAAAACCAAGGACCAAGCCAAGCGTGAGGTGCAATGGCAAAGACTATAGGCATTCATAAGTGGGGACAGATAAAGCATTCCAGAGAAGATGAGCCTTTCGCTGTGAAAAAGGAAGATGTCTGGATAAAGTAGAGGAGAATAAAAATTTAAGGGCAGGAAGGCTTGGGGAGACTTTGCTTAGGATCTTACCTCTGTGAAGATCAAAGCAATCTTCATGTACCATCGTTTTTCTTCTACCATTCCACTAGGGTCTTGGACCTTTTATCCTGTTTTAGAGTTAGGACAACCAAGCCATCAATATTTTAAGTAGGGTTCAGTTATGAACTAGAATGCATTGAAGAGTTTTTACAACGAAGGATCTGTGGTCTCCTTTGAAAAAGATGCTCTCTATCTTCCCAGGCTCTAGCCAGCTTTTGGTAAGATATATCACTAAAAAGAAAATTTAAATTGTTTATAAACCATCATATTCTATTGGAACTTGTCCAAACTCGATGCTATGAAGACAGAGGGTTTTTGGAGCTTGTAGACTTCTTTATTTTGCAGTGAGACAATATACTGAGACAATATACCTTTTAGAATATTCTCTGCTTTCTCAAAAAAAAATTGCAATACATAAAAAAATCTGTGTATATCAGAGGCAAATCCAAATGTGAAAATTGAAAAAGTAGTTTGTGTAAAAGAGCAGTGCTTTTACCTTGTGTTGGGTTTAGGAGTCTAAAAATTTAGATGGCTCTTTTTCTACATCTGTTTACCTCTTTTTCTTGGACCTGGGCATGTCACCTGAATCAGTTAGGCAAACAGTACACACCTAGTAAGTCATTCTTCTGGACCCAGAAGGGGGAGACAAAGATGAGTAAGGTGCAGTCTATTACGTCAAACTAGTAACTCTACAGTTCCCCAGGGAATACTGCCTCTGGAGGGACTACACAAAGAAAAGTTTGATGTCTACATTGGTTTAGGAAATTTCGAAATCCAAGCACCTCCTCTTAGAGAATGATGATGCTCATTAGCATAAAATAAAGGCACCAAAAAGACGTGCAGGAAGGAAAAGGCATGTTTAACTCAAAACCCCCCTGTAACCACCTGAGAGCTAGTGAACCTGCAGAATACACTAAAATAATATTGTTCTGCATTGCACTGTCCAATAGAACTTTCTGCCATGTTGGCAATGTCCTATATCAGTGCTGGGCAATGTGGTAGCTACTAGCCACCTGTGGCTCTAGAGCCTGTTAAATGTGACTGGTGCTACTGAGGAACCTAATTTTTTATTTTGTTAATTTTAATTAGCTTACATTGAAATAGCTACACTTGACTAGTGGCTGCCATGTTGGACAGCGCTGCTCTAGATCATTAAACGTGAATCTATTAAAAAGCATTTTAATGGAAAAGAAGTATTTTAATGGAAATTTAAATTGCATTAAATTGTATCAGTACAATATTTTGTGCTGATAGAAAAGTGATAAGCACTTTAGGAGGTTTTGAGAGAGCTGGCAGCATTCCAGCGACACCATTATTTTATGAAAGTTGAAAATGTCTTTTCCAAATGTTAAATTCATAGATAATCTAATCCTCTAAATTCCGATCAGGACCATTTTTTTAAGCTCCACATTAAGATTCGTCTCTTAGGGAAAAAAGCACCTCCACTGTTTGGGTTAATTGTTCCATTCTAAAGCCTTCAGGGTGAGATGCAAGCCCAACAGGATGCTTAGAGATCAGCTTCACCCTTGGTGGTCTCAGGACCCCTCAAGTTACTGTCAGATCTCCCCAGTCAAAAGGCATCGTTAAAAGGCTTGTATAATTCTACAATATTCACCAGCAAAGGTTTCTTCACTCAAAAGGTAGTAACGCTTCATTTTATCTGTACAAATATGTCTACCTTATTTTTATAATTGGGGATAAGATTAATCCAGCTAAATACTTCTAAGTGAAGTAGAATTGGTAGTAATCCCGAGAATGCTACACAGATGACAGTTTTATTTCTTTATTCCTTCCTTATAATGTTTTGCTTTTTGTTTCTTCAGAGAGCTTTAGAACACCTCCCAATTCTTCACACATTGGCTGATTTTCAACTTTTCTGCAGACGTCCGGAGGCCGTGACGCCTGCCTCCACAGGCTTCATGCTTTTGCGGCTCCCACTTCATTTCCTGCTCACAGAGCCTTTCTGTCTTTCTTGCAGAAAAAGGTTCTGGGTGGAGGGTTGTATCCAAAAAGTGAAAAGGATCATCTCTAATCTTGATAATGGCTAAGACTCCCATTTCTTCCCTTAGAAGTGTCCCAAGAAGGGTTAGTGTAACAAAGAAGCTGAGTATTTTTCTGTTTTGTTTTTAGTGATATATATTATATATTCACATCCCATGTTATTGTCCAAAGTGTACAATCAGTGGTTCACAATAGAAGCTGAGTATTTTTATATATCATTTACCCTAAACCTTGAGAAAAGAATAGCAGATTTTCTCAATCTTATAAATGTAGAAATCATCATTAGCAATTGATAAAACAATTCCTTCAATGAAGAAATTCCCTAGAAACTTGTGTATTCATCAGAACACATTTTATTTACTTTGTGGTTTAGGTCAACAAGGTCAGCTTACTTCAGAAATAATGCTAATCCTCTCCAGGGTGACTCACAATTTATGCTAGGCAACCACAAGTGGACCATCTGGGCTTGCCTCTACCAGTTTTACATGGTTAGACCCTGGTGAGAACAGGGTAAATAGTGTCTCATTTCCTTGGTCCTTGGATTGTATCACATAATGCATCATATTTGAATCCAATCAGATAGGACTTCTGATTATTGTCAGCAAATAATTCTTCCCAATTTTCCTCCTAGGTGAGAATGTGTATATTATTCAACAAATTAATATCACGGTGGTATTGGTGTTTGTGTGGTGATGCGAGGAGCCACAAAAACTAACCAGCTGTTTGGTTTAAGATTCTGAGTCAGGGTTTTCTCTCATAAGCTTCACAGAAATAAAATCAGAACTCAGTCCATTAACTACTTGTGTAAATTTGATGGTGAGAGGTAAGATGGTGGATATGCTATGATCAAATGTTTGCTTTTATTTTTATAAGACTTAGCTGGGAAAATAGCCCACAACGAGAGGGAAACATGAATTTCAGGGTTCTATTGAAACAATTGCACCTAAAAACCCCAAATCATTATTCGTCTTTTATGTAGCATCTTTTATGGCTGCTGCACATTATCAAGATTTGGGTAGTCATTGTTTCTTTTCCTCCTATGACGTTAAGGAAAAAAGCAGTCTAGTCCAGCTCCATAGTCCAAATGACCAATCATTATTCTATATTTCTCTGACAGTAAAATCCAGGGACTGGTGTTTGCTGATACCAGTCTCAAAACATTAAGTATGTTCCCCAAATCCCTCAGTAGCGTCTTAAAGGAATATCATCTGTGACGTGTCTCAACTTTTTATTTTACTCTGATTTTAATTTTTAGACTATTGTGCTTACAAAAATAATGATTTAATAAATACTTATTACTATATGAAGTATTTGTCATTCATCGCTCATTTATTCATCCAGTTGAGAGGCAATTGCAATAGTCCATATAAAAGAACTTGGTGGCCTAATCTGGACAGGTGGCTGTAGAGATAGAGAAGCACTGGGTTGTAAAGACATTTAGGAGGCTAAATTTATGTATTTATTGATGATTATCACTAGAGTATGAAAGAGAAGCTGACATCAAGGCTATCTGCAGAATTCGCACTTGAGTAACTGAGTATATGGTGCCATTTATAGAAAAAGGGATTTCTGTAATAGAAACAAGTATAGGAAGAAGAGCTCACTTTTTAACTTGTGCTGTATGAGTTATCTTTGAAACATCTCATGGAGACATCCCCAGTGGACTGATGTGATGGTTAAGTTCATATGTCAACTTGGCTTGGTTATGGTGTCAAGTTGTTTGGTCAAGCAAGCACTGGCCTGATTGCTACTGTGAAGTTATTTTGTAGATTTAAGTTATCAGTCCGTTGATTGCCTTTATGACTGATTATATCTACAATCACAAAGAAGATAGCCTGCAGCAGTGAGAGAAGTCTCATCCAATCAGTTGAAGGCCTTATAGGGAGAACTGATGGTTTCAGCAGTCAGAAAGAACTTCTATCTCTATGTCAGCCAGCAAACCAGCTTCTCTTGGGGAATTGACCGAAACCTTTATTGCAGTTCCCAACTTGAGACCTGTCCTTCAGACTTTGGACTTGCCAATCCCCATGATAACATGAGCCAATTCCTATGACGAATCTCATCATATTTATATACATTTATACCCTGTCTATTATGATTCTCTGGAGAACCCTGACTAATACAACCAGTGTCTCTTCAATGTTTGACCATGCTCCAGAGTTAAGAAAAATGTTTAACATTATGATCCCTCACTCTCACACAAATGAAAAAGTTTCATGAAATAATAATTATTATAAGTGTCAGGCATTCTGATATTTTCTATTTTATTCTATTCTATATTCCATTTTTAATATGTTGGTCTCAACCCACTATACTGATTTCAAACCCACTAATGGATTGTGACTCATAGTTTGAAAAATACTCTTGTATATATTTTCATATACATGCTATGTATAGGAAATATGTATAGTTTTAAAGAATAGATGTAGAAGAGACATCAGCATATAGATGATAGGTGGAGCCATAGAAGGAAGCAAAATAGTCTCCAGAAACTGTGTAAAGTAAGAAGAATAGAAGGCCAAAGACCTAATTCTGAGATATGGGGAAGTGGCAAGGAGGAAGTCCAGGAGAGTACATGCAATAGAAGCCAACAGAAGAGATTGTTTTGACAAAGATATGATATTGTTCCACACAATACAATGCTGCTAGGAAGTAAAAGTAATGACTGACCAGTTTCCATTAGATTCAAAGCTATCTAGGTCACTTATAACTTTTGTGAAAGAAATATCAAGGGTTGAAGGCTGAAGAATAACTGGGAAGTGAGGAAATAGAAACAGAGTTAGACAACTACTTCAAGAAGCTTGTCTCTGAAATTAACATGAGATCACTGGGAACTGGAAAAGGAAATCAGTTGTGGAATGGAAATTGTACTATACTTTCTCTTCTTTATCTTAAAACTTCTTTTCAAGGTCAAAGCAGTTACCTGTGGCTAGCTCTAGGATTACAGGACTGAATGAGCAAGCCCATGCTTGCCTTACTCATACTCTCTTGTATAGTTTTACCTTCTGTGTGTTTGTGTATAAATATATCTCCATCTCTATATTAAGATTTTCTAGATTAAACAACATGTTTGGGAAGGTATATCGGCAAAGTTTCTAAGTTAATCCTCATACAGAACCTACAAGATGCCACTGATACCTCCAATTATCATAGAATTCTGGAGCTTTTACTGGAGAATGTCATTAAAGTCACATAACACCGTTAAGAGCTACCAGGCTTCCTTCTAGTGTGATTTGAAGTATGGGATGCAGCTATTATTTCTTTCAGTGGCATTAAAGTCAGCCAAGGCTTTATTTGAACATGCCTTGGGTTTCAGTTTCAGGAGGTAGAGAATAAGGGAGTGATTACATTTTAGTTCCAATATCAGTCTAATTATCAACTATATCAGGACATAATATTGTCCCATATTTGAATTACTGCCAATGATTAATAATAACCTACAATCTCCTTAACATTTCTGTCAAAAATATCTTATGGTTTCTAAATTAAAATCTGCCAACCTTAAGAAGCATAGGAAAAGGAGTTATTATAATAAGGTCTCAATGGAAACATGGTTTGCTTTAGAATTCAGTTTTTTAGCCAGGTGGGTAAAGTATATGTGTTAAACCCTTTTCTCCCATCAGTCTTTGGTTGAAGATGGAGTATTTATAAATCACTTTTGGATTTAAGGAGAGTTATATTGATTCCAAAGTATGCTATATTATAAATTATAATTTTTACTGTATACTGCTTAATTAATAGAATGTGAGGAAATTAATTGAGAATTAAGTATTTGCTGTTTTTAAAAATAAACTCTGATCACGTCCCAATTTCTTCTTTTTCAATTATCTCAAAATAGACATACTTCTTTTTATACGGAAAGACATTCTACATGTAAACAAGATACTATATCAAGACAATAGATCTGCTTATTGAGCTTCTCAGCTCTTCCTGAAAATCAAAGATTCTTCTTTTCTAAGACGAGGAAGCTAGAAGTGTCTCATGGCCAAAAATGCTCCCATCTACTGGTCAAACTCAGCAATGCATTAAGTGTTGTTCTTCCTAAAATCATTAAGTGCAGATATAAGACAACCCAAGTTGTGTAGAGCTGGGCCCTGTAGTTTAGAACCTCAAAAGACTGGGCTTTTAGTTATGGCGTAGAGAAATGCCAATCAAAAAGCAGGCTGTTCAGAGAGATCACAGATTGAGCAAAGTTGCTCAAAGATTGAGCAACTCAAACTCCCAGACGCTCTTCTGTGTATGTCCTCCCAGGGTCATTGCCAACGTAGAAACATGCAGTAGGTTGCATTTGCTTTGAAATATTCAGACAAAATGTGCCTCTTGCCTTATCGAACCGAGTAGGCTGTGGAATTGGGGGCCTGAAACCAGTCAATAGAATGACTTAACAGGTCAGTTGGTCCTTTCTCAATGCCCTCTAGATGGGTCAGTGGCTCCTGCATAATAAGTCATTTAAATTCATTCCTATGGGTGAGAATACATGACTCTCCCTTTCAGACAGTCATAGGGAGTTATTAGCCATGGTGAACAGTCACGAGATAGAACAATGGATCTTGTCTTATTCTTGTGATGATTTTTGACTCCAAATGCCAGCCTGCCTGACCTGGGGGAAGGTGCTGTAATAAGGCCCTGTGTCCAAGCCTCCCCCAGTACCCTTGCTTCCTTTGACAGCTACCCTCCTGGGCTGGCATCAGGCTGAATTAATTCACAGCTGCCAGTTATCAGGACTCGATCTGCATTGTTAACATTCCTTTTAACCTGTAGCCCTTATTCATTTAATGGTTGTCTGATGGAATTGATATTAAGTGAAGAGGAATTTTCAAATCATGCTGGCTTTAGCAACTGGGAACTAAAATAGTAGAATTTCAGTTTAGGAGGGGAATACATATGCTCACTGACCTGAGACTTTTGTTACTAAGATTATGGAGTGGGAGGGACACTGACTCCAGGGAAATATTCTGGCAAAGAGGACTTGAAGAAATGATGCTCCTCTATATGCTTTTTGTTTGCATGGGCAGGCACTGGGAATTGAACCCAGGTCACTGGCATGGCAGGTGATCCATGTGCTTTTTAAAATTTGTTCTAAGATGAGAAGAAAGCACCAAGGGAGGCAGAGAACAGGTATGATAGGATAAAATGTCTCCAAACCATTTTTTTTATTATTTTCATGCATATTCTTTTCTTATTACTATACTCTGTTAAACAATTTATTTTTATTGAGCTAATGTGAACAAGAATTCAGCTTTCAAGGGGCAATTTACTGAAAGGGTATATTCTTAAAGCAGATTTGTGAATTCACAGGATTTCTTTCCAGAATCTCAGGCAGATGAGAGAGCCTCTGGAAAGAACTAGGAGAGGAGCAAAGCACACGTACAACATTCATCAATAAAACAAATGCAGTTGTGTTTGAAACTGACTTTCTTTAAAATGCCCAGTTGTATGAACACGTTGACTCAAAGCATGCTTTTCCTTTCAGGGTTTACAGACAGATCATGGGACAGTAAGCAAGAGAACTCAGAGGACCAGTGAGTTTCCCAAAATCAAGACTCATAAGCATCCTTCAGAGAGAGGATTTCAAAACGACTCAAAATATATCTATATCACACTGAGCTGTCAGCTGAGGCATTCTGCATTTTATCTTCTTAGCAAGCACAAAACTATGAAAAGGACTTAATATGCCTCAAGCGTGTTTCCAATTTAAAATGCACGTTCAATACACTCATTATAATAATTAATGCCAGTTTCTAAGAAAATCTGATCTCTGTAACCAAAAAATTATGGTAGTTCTTTCAGTGAGTTAGAGAAAAGGGAGTACAGAGAGGGCAAATCAATGCTTTTTTCAGTTCTTCAAAAATAGGTAGATCCTAGGAAATTAAATGCTATTCATAAGCGCCAGAGCCTTTTAGAAATTGATGAGTCCAATCACAAGTGAGCACCCAACAACCTTCCCTGATGCTTCGCTGAGCTCTGAAGTGCTGGCAGACAGATCTCAGTCTTGAATATCATTTGGAGAAGTAAAAACTCTCTAACGACCAAGCAATAACAAAGGAAAGGGCATGATCATGGCTGCTGTTCTCACTACTGAGGACACCGCTGCCCTTTCCCTGTTTTTCTACCTTCCTGGGCTCGACCTGCCTGTTATTTGAATTGATCTCCCACTTCTACTCTCTGCTTCATATCCTTTGTCTTGTCAGTGCCACAGTGACTTTTTGACAAACACATGCTCACTGATTGAGAAGCATCATGTCCAGCCCCAGGGAGCAGAATGAACTATACAGAAGGGCAACATTGACTGATGAGGCAAACCTTCTCATCCATTTAATGTTGAAGAGAGCGAAGCACTTGCTGTCATCAGCTATGACCTCTTGCTTCTAACTGAAATTTCTCTATGGCAGAAGTCTCTCTTAAGGGGTAGACTTAAACAAGTGAGCGGTATGCTTTGTTGATAGAGGAGGTGGAGGAGGCCTGTTCTAGTTTGCTAGCTGCTGGAATGCAATATACCAGAAATGGAATGGCTTTTAAAAAAGGGAATTTAATAAGTTGCTAGTTTATAGTTCTAAGGCTGAGAAAATGTCCCAATTAAGCAAGTCTATAGAAATGTCCAATCAAAGGCATCCAGGGAAAGATACCTCGGTTCAAGAAGGCCAATCAAGTTCAGGGTTTCTCTCATAAGTGGAAGGGCACATGGTAAGCACATTCAGAGTTTCTCTCTCATCTGGAAAGGCACAAGGTGAACACGGTCAGTGTTTTTCTCTTATATGGAAAGGCACATGGCGAACACGGCGTCATTTGCTAGCTTCTTCTCCTGGCTTCTTGTTTCATGAAGTTCCTCAGGAGGCATTTTCCTTCTTCATCTCCAAAGGTCTCTGGCTGGTGGATTCTGCTTTGTGGTGCTGCAGCATTCTCTGTTCTCTCCAAATCTCCTTCATTCTCCAAAATGTTTCCTCTTTAATAGGACTCCAGAAATGTATCAAGACCCACCCATTTGGGAGATATGTCATCACCTAATCCAGTTCAACTACCACTCTTGATTAAATCACATCTCCAGGGAGATTATCTGATTATAGTTTCAAACATACAGTATTGAATAGGGATTATTCTGCCTTTATGAAATGGGATTTAGATTAAAAATATGACTTTTCTAGGGGACATACATCCTTTCAAACCTGCACAAGGCCCTTTGCTGGTCTCTTTGATGGGATTGGAATTGTCCATTTACATTCTAAAAGCCCTCCGAATTGGGAACTCCTTTATGGCAAAGAAGTGTGGAACATGTTGTACTTGGTTTTAAGCCTCCCTCTTGCCAGGGAAGCAAGAAATCCAAGCTCTGTCACAGTTTAGGGTCCAACCCTCCCTCCCCAGGCTGCCCTGAAATTCAGGGGCTTAAGTCATGCTCTAAAAATGGAAGAAGAACCTCTAGACCTCCAGGCGGTATGATTGCCATGTAAATGATCATCGCTTAAACCCAAGGTGCAGTTGGAGTGAGTATTGTGTGTTGCATAACGTGTCTCAGCCTACTGCTTAAACATATGGCTTCTGGGGCCAAACTACTGGGGATAAAACCGATACTTCCTAGCTATGTAAAAAAGTTGCCTGGCCCCTTTAAGCCTCAGTCTCCTCTTCCATAAAATGGTACCCACCTCCTAGGCTGCTGTGTGGATTAAAGGTGTTAAAATGTCCAGAGCATGGTGGCTAGGAGCCCTGTGAACTTTACGATCTGCTCCATGTCGCCTGTGGGCACCAAGGCCTTGTTTGGTTCCCCAGGCCACCCTCTCGTGTGGCCCTGCTGGCCTGTGCAGCTTCTGTCACTCCTAAGAGTACTAAAGACTTCACCTGTAAACAATTGTTTCATAGAACTAGGGTGATCACCCCCCATTGACACGTGCCACCCTTTTACCCCCCAATCAGGTGCATAGTTCTTCCCCAGATCAGAGACTCCAGCCTCCTTTCCTGTGGGGATGCCAGTTCTGCCTCCCACCATCAACACCATCTTCTCTCATGTGGTCTTTACTCCCCCAGCAAAAGGCTATTCATTAAATTTATTTGGAGGACGTGGGGGGTTGTCTTCAGGGAAACGTGCACCAACATATTTTTTAAAGACTGGAATGCTCAGACACAAATAAAGGTTCGTCGAGTAGGAGGAGGAAAAATGCATCCCTTTCTTTCGTTTCTTCTATGGTAGTGAAGAAAAATACAAATTACTGTGAGAATAATTTGCCTGCCATCATTGTGTTTGCCATCTTTCTCCCCCAGCAGATGGTAAGCTTCATAAAGGCAGAAAAGGTCTCTTTCTCAACATCCCACATTGTTAAATAAGTAAACACAGGTGGCAAATTATTTTACTTGGTAGCTGTGGCAAGTTATTCTTTTTACTCCCTCGTTCTTTCTCTTGGAACACAGAAGTACACGATGGTGTGCTGGGGAGTGTTCAACAAGCGGCTTTCCTGAGAGTTTGGAGGAGTCTTAATCTGTAGCATTTGCTGATTTCTGAGGTGTAACTACTCCCACCACAGGTGATTTCAAGTGACCATTATGTTAAAGCACAAAATTCCTGACAATTTAACAATTGGCTCATGCTAGCAAGTGCCACGGCTCTAGCACAATACTGGAAATAGATGTTAGATTAATATTGTGTCATTCAAAAGGGAAGAACCAGTGTTCTTTAACATGGATTGAAATTAGCATACCAGTTCAACAGCCATCTTCTTCCTAGATATATAAGTACATATAAAAGTAGATAATAATGGGCGGCTGCCGTGGCTCAGCAGGCAGAGCTCCAACCTGCCGTGCTGGAGGTCTGGAGTTCGATCCCTGGTGCCTCCTGCCCATATGCAAATTAAAAAAAAAAAAAAAAGAAAAAAAG